>JAXGGA010001274.1:0-160290 GCA_038373865.1 Uloborus plumipes
TTTTTATTTTATTTTTTTTTTTTTTTTTTCTTTATTATTTATTTTTTTTTTATCTTTTTTTTTATCTTTTTTTTTTTTATTTTTATTTTTATTTTTTTAATTATTTTATTTTTTATTTTTTTATTTTTTTTTTTTTATTTTTTGTTCTTTTTATTTTTTATATTTTTTTATTATTTTTTTTTTATTTTATTTTATTATATTTTTTTATTATTTTTTATTTTTTTTTTTTTATTTTTTTTATTCATTTATTTTTTTTATTTGTTTTTTTTATTTTTTTTAATTTTATCTTATTTATTTTTTATGCTTTTTTTTATTTTTTATTTTTTTTTATTTTTTTCTTTTTTTATTTTTCTTTTTTTTTTTTATTTTTTTTTTTTTTTTTTCTTTTTTTTTTTTATTTTTCATTTTTATTTTTTATTTTTTTTATTTTATTTTTTTGTATTTTTTTTTTTTTATTATTTTTTTTTTTTTTTTTTTTTATTTCTTGATTTTTATTTTCTTTTTTTATTTATTTTTTTTTTTTTCATTTTATATTTTTTTTTTTTTTTTTTTCATTTTTTTTTTTATTTTTTTTATTTTTTTTTTTATTTTTTTTTTTTTTTTTTTATATTATTTTTTTTTTTATTTTTTTTTTTTTTTTCTTATTATTTTTTTATTTTTTTTTTTTTTTTTTATTTTTATTTTTTTTTCTAATTTTTATTTTTATTTTTATTATTATTTTTTTTCTATTTTTTTTTTTGTATTTTTTTTTTTATTTTAGTTTTTTTTTATTTTTCTTTTTTATTTTTTTTTTTTTTTTTTTTTTTATTTTTTTTTTTTTTATTTTTTATTTTTTTTTTATTTTTTTTTTTTTTTTCTTTATTTCTATTTTTTTTTTCTTTCTTTTTATATTTTTTTTTTTATTTTTTTATTTTTTTTTTTTTTTTTTATTTTTTTTTTTAATTTATTTTTTTTTTTTTATTTTTCTTATTCTTTTTTTATTTATATTTTTTTTTTTTTTTTTATTTTTTATTTTTTATTATTTATATTTTTTTTTTTTTTTTTTTTATTTTTTCTTATTTTTTTTTTATTATTTTTTTTATTTTTTTTTATTTTATTTTTTATTTTATTTTTATTTTTTTTTTTGTTATATTTTTTGTTATTTTTTTTTTTTTTTTTATTTTTTATTTTATTTTTATTTTTAATTTTTATTTTTTATTATTTTTTTTTTTTTTTATCTTATTAATTTTATTTATTTTTATTTTTTTTTATTTTTTTTTTTCTTTTTTTTTTTTATTTCATTTTTTTTTTTTTGTATTTTTTTTATTTTTCTTTTATTTTTTTTTTATTTTTTTTTTTTTTATTTTTTTTTCTTTTTTTATTTTTTTTTTTTTTTTTTTTTTATTTATTTCTTTTATTTTTTAATATTTTTTTTTTTTTTTATTTTATTCTATTCTTTTATTTTTATTAATATTTATATTTTATTTTTTTTTTATTTATATTTTTTTTTATTTTGTATTTATTTTTTATTTTTTATTTTTTGTTGATTTTTTATTACTTTATTTTTTTTTCTTATTTTTATTTTTCTTTCTTTTATTATCTTTTTATTTTTTTATTTTTATTTTGTTTTTTTTTTTATTTTTTATTTTTTTTTTTTTTCTTTTTTTTATTTTTTTTTTTTTCTTAGTTTTATTTTTATTATTTTTTTTATTTTCTTTTTTTTATTATTTTCTATTTTTATTTTTCTTTTTTTTATATTTTTTATTTTTTTTTTTTTATTTAATTATATTTTTTTTTTTTTTTTTGTTTTTTATTTTTATTATTTCTTATTTTTTTTTGTTTTTATTTTTTTTTTATTATTTTTTATTTTCCTTTTTTTTAATATCTTTTTTCTTTTTTTTTTTTTATTTTTTTTTTTTCTTATTATTTTTTTATTTTTTTAATTTTATTTTTTGTATATTTTTTTTAATTGTTTTCTTTTTTTATTTTTATTTTTTTTATTTATTATTATATTTATTTATTTTTATTATATTTATTTTTTAATATTTTATTTTATATCTTTCTATTTTTATTTCTTATTTTAATTTCTTTTGTATTTTCAATTTTTAATATCATTAAAATCTTTTTTATATTCTTTCTTTTTCTATTTATCCTCTTTTGCTATGATAATTTTTTAGTTTGTCTTACGTATTACTTTTATTTTTTTTTTTTTATTTTATTAAATTTTTGTTTTTTATGTCGTGTTTTTATTTCTTTCTTTTTTACATTATTGTTTTTTTATTTCTTTTGTGTCATTTCTTTATTTATTTAATATTCAATGAGTTTTCTATTGATATATCACACATATTACACAATTTGTATTGGACTATAATTAGAAGAGAAGTTACTCATTGGCATGTTTCAAGTTTTCATTTTTTCTGACATCTTTTTACAAACCTATATTTCGTACAATTTTAAAAAGAAAATCCAAAAATTAGCAGGATTACTTATCTTGTCATATGTGCAATTTACACCAAATTTCGCCAACAACGGAAATGATGAGGTCAAGAACGTGTTTGATCTGACATGGAATTGCCCCATTTTTACCTGTAAAAGTGTGATGCACTGCACAGTGAAAAAAAAAAAAAAATGCAACGTTTACGGCAGCGTAAGAAGAAATATTAAAGAGCCAGACGTCTTAAAATTTTCTAACATTTTTTCTTCATCAATCAATGGTTTTCATATTGTTGACTCGTAAAAAGTGAATACCTTTTAAAGGTCAATCCATATCGGCTTTTAAAGATGCATGTGAATATTTGAATGCCCACTTCTAGTTTTAACATTTCTTCGTTTGCTTTCTTTAAAACTTTTACAATGCTTTTTTATTAAATAATTTTCTAAGCGTCTACTTTATATTATGTTGTAAATAATGTGAAATATAAGTTTCGCGCAACTTCTGCAAGTATAAAGTATTTAGAACCTTAAATGTAAAGAAAAGAGGATCTAGACTACAATGCAGTTATTTACTTCTAAGACTGACTTTCAAAACCCTTTAACACCTGCTAATTTTGCACCAGGAGTCTGATGTATGTATTTCAGTGGAAAAGTGTTTGCTGTCGTGCAAAGCAAATTTGAAACCGCTGATTTATGCTTCAAGTAGGTCAGCAGAGTTTTTTTTTTTTTTTTTTTTTTTTTTGTCTGTCCAGGTGAAAAAGAAGATCGGCGGCGCGGCAATGCAAGGGATGCGTTGCGAATTGAAAAAGAAAGCGACAAGCTTGCAAATGCTTTGTCATCGTCGCCTGATTGAAATAGCCGGCATACTTGCCATCTGCAAATGTCAGGCAACTCGTTTCGTCTGTTAATTTGAAGCATTTCGTGTGTTCCTTTTCAACAATTCGCTTTTAGATTTTTGAAAAACTTCTTTTTCATTCCACTCTGTTTGCAAGACTCTTCACTTTTATTTTATTCAATGACCCCCCCCCCTGCCCCGATTATTTGAAATCGGTTTGCCTATTTTCGAACCCTTTTTTCTTGCATAAAAATTAGTTTATGCATTTTGAAATTGGGTAAAAGTTATATGTGAGTAAAATTAACATTTGCTTGTAAAACTCTAAGAATTTGCACCTGAACACATTTGAACGGAGAAAGGAAAAAAAAGGTCGAATCCTAATTGAGTAAATCTAAAATTACCCGTTATCATTTGCTTCTGGAAATTACTCTTTCTTGATGCGTATAGGTATAATGTAGCCCGCAAAAAACGAGAATTCGTACGTTTAGACCAATTTCTGTACTAATTGAGAAATCTTATGCACTAATTGTGACAAAATTTACCATTATGACAATTAAGCTACAATTTAGGCCATTGATATTCCCCCCTCCCCGTCCATACTTTTCTATGGGGCAGCAACATAAAAATTAATGACAATTATTGTGTTTCTTCAACAATGCTGTCAATGCAACAATGTTAATTTGTCTGTTTATCTAACAAAACAATCTTATGCAAAATCAGCCCTAACTGTGCCGCTTGTGAATTGAAAAATGAAGTGCTTCTTTTTCGGTAAACTTGCAGTACTTGACCTTTTTTTTTTAAATTTAAGAATGTATAACCCACTTTTAGGAAACTCACGAGAGCTTAGATGGCGGCAAGTCGAGAGTATTGCTTTACTTTGTATTCTACACCAAAATAAGAAAGAAAAAAAACTTACAGAGAACTCACAATAAGTAAAATCCACAAAATAAAGATTTCTCTGACGCACTCTTATGAGAAAATTTTCTTTGCAAATTTCTTCGCTTTGCTAGTTTTCTCATAGAAGTTAAAACAGCTAAGTGGACAATGAAATATATTCCTTATTTAATGCAAATTTTAAAGCCGTGATTTCATATTAACGGTGGTCGTATTAAGATGGTTAGGCTGCATTTGCATGTACTATTACATTGAAATTGTATAGTGTTGGTTTTGTAATTGGATAAACGTTTTTGCTTAAAAAATTGGTTTAAAATAATTTAATATTTAGCATAATCTTTGACCCCCCCCCCCCCACACAATCTTTTTTTTTCTTCACTTTTACTGAACAGAAGTCCAATTGCATTTTGTAATTCTTATCTCACGTTTTTAGCTGCCCTATACTTTGGAGATAAGTAGTTCAACGTGAAGTGCTAAATTCTTTTGCTGCTTCAAAATGTCTAAGTAAACAGAACGGTTTCGGACATAAATTTGCTGTTTTGACAAAGATAGTAACAGATAAGAGACAATAGCAAATTGTGCATTATATTATACTCAACCCTTTCAGTGGCACACCTAGGATTGTTTCCTGGGAGGGGCTAAGTGTTACCATTGGAAAGTTTTAGAATTTGAAGTCCTAGAGAAAAAAACATTTTTGTTTAAATTAAGAGTTCGGGCTTTCTCTCGGCAAATTTTCAAAAATAAAGTCTAAAAAACGCATTTCAAGCAGTTTGGTTGTATCTAGGGGGTTCATCTTCATGCTCCTGGATGGGGCTTAAGCCCCTTAACTCCCCCTCCCCCGTGGGTGCGCCACTGAACCCTTTTCGACTCCGTCATTTCAATTGGAAATGCGTATATTTGACCGTGCGTTACTGAGTTCTAATAATATCAAATAAATATTTTAGAATTTCTGCTCTAAATTGCATTTATTCTTTTTTACTCAGAGATGTAGCTAGCGCACTCCCGCCTCTTTCTTTTTTTCTTCAAGGTTTGAAAATATTTTGTGATTTTTTTCAGAGGAGTTAAATTTATTTTCAAGAAGTAAAGTGTGCAAAAAAATTTAAAAACCATTATAGCAATCGATTTCATGAAATACTTACCTTCTAAAAATGAAACGGTAGGTAACAAGAAATGAGAAGATGCGTACAATTTTGATTTTCAGCATTTTGCGTATTTGATTTTTTTTAAGTAACAAAAGATTCAAGCCTAGTAGTATTTCTAAAATTTCAACTACTACTTTTTTTTTTCCCAATCTGTTTCTTTAGTTCTTAGTTTCTTAGTTAGTTGCTTTCTTTCTTTCTTTCTTCTCCTTTTGCATTTTCCATGATGCTTTGTTTGAATTTGAAATGTAAAACTTAAAATTGCACTTATCAAAAATATTAGGGCTTTTTTATATTTTTTAGTATCTAAAATACATTTGTAGATAAGTTAAATCCCTATGTATAAGCATATTATATACTTACATATGTATTACAAAAAAAAAAAAAAAAAAAAAAAAAAAAAAAAAAAAAAAAACGACATTAAATGTAATAAGATAAAGAAATAACTATATCTATAACTATATCTATAACTTTTGTTAAATCCAAATATTTCCAAGCGATTTTTTAATCAGGAGCCTCTCTGAAATGAAACTACGATTTTAAAGCATCATTCCTATGATTTAAACCAAGAATAAAAGTTTAAAAAAACATTTTTCAAAATCATGCATTTAAGGATTCATAGTATTAAAGTTTTCACAGCCAGCATTAAGGTTTAGTTCACAATCGGTTAGAATTTCGGCCTATAAAATTTTAACTGCAATTCAAGGTAAATTTTACTAAAATTTTACTATCACGTCAAAAAAAATTTTGTTCATGATTTCAAAGATAGTATTACGTATTTTTTATGCTCTCCATAAAAAGGAAAAAAAAATCAAATTAATAAAAAAACATCTTGACGGCTTTTACGGTAAAATATATCTATCTTCGTTTTCATGCAGCGTTTTGTTTGTGTTTTTTTCCTATGAAACTAGAAATTTTTTTTCGGCTATTTATTAATTATATCAATTGTCTACTTTAAAGCCGTATACGTTACAAAAAAAAAAGTATTAAAAATAGTACTAGACAATCTTAAGTGATATTGTTTGATACATTTCTTTCCTCTTAAGCATCGGGAGGTCATTGCTTTGTTTACTTCTTTCTCTCCTCCACTTTTTTTTTTGAGTGACTTTGTTAGTGTAGGCGGAAGAACGGGTTGAGAGGTGTTGAACATGAACTTAAAACTTGTTTGCTGGCTCTTTGTTGCCCCAGCCTTTTTTTTTTTTGCTCGCATCCCCAAGCCAAGTCTTTCGTTTTTGATCTGTTCTAATTTTTCAATTGTGATTGATTTTCGTATTGATCTCGTGTTTGCAAAAGAGATCAACAACTAGTTTCGGGCTCTGTTTATAAATCGCGTGATTAAGGACGAGGAGAATATATGATAGCAACGCACACTGGGAACAAACTCTTGGTTTTCTTTCAACTAATTATCTTCCACGTCCGCAAAAAATAGTTCTTTAAAAGCTTGCACAAAGTAACTCCTTTACATTCTGTGTTTGCGTTTATTATCTGATGTCAGCCGCCTTTGCGGGGGGAGGGTGAGGCAGGGACGTCATTTCGAAATTTTCCAGGGGGGGGGGCAAAGGGTGCATACACAATATAAAATTTACCAAAAAACCACGCCCACTTATACTGCCAACACATTGATTTCCCAAAGTCAGGGGGGCAATTGACCCCCCTGCCCCCCCCCCTAAATGACGGGCCTGGGGTGAGGTATTATTAAGTGGAATGCGCCAAATTGGCAATAAATTTCCTATGAAATCACTTTTCTTTTGTTTGCATTTTGGCAGTTGAATATTTTCTAATCAGAAGTTTCGTTTTTTTTTTTTTTTTTCTAAATGAATGTTTTTTTTTTGCATTGTTTATATTAAGATAGCTTCATTGTGCCTTGACTGGTAGCAAAGTTGGTGAAAATTTTTGGAGTAGCACCAAGTGATATTTCTTCCGATGGAAGGAAAGCACTATTTAATTCAGAGTTGCTAAAATAAAAGCGGTCCGAAAAATATAGTACCTTATATTGCCCCCGGGACGATTATATTTGATCACCTTGTTGCTATTTTTACTCAAAATACCCGAGAAACTTTTGTGGCACCTGAATATAAAAAACGTATGACCAACTTGAAAATAAAATAAGGTCCTCCTAACATTAAACGTTACACGTTCATAAAATAGCACCATCTGCAATAGTGATGCCAATCTACGGTCCGTGGGCCAAATGGGACCCCCAAATCTGATCGATGAGGTCCGTTATAAGTTACTAGAAATAATACAAATTGAAAACTGTATTCTGGAGCTTTCCAAAACGATCGACCATCTTCAGTTGGCATCAAGAACGATTGTTGTTTCTAAAACAAATGTCCCCACATAATCCTTTCTCCCCCTCATCCCATCAATTCGTATAAGCCCCCAATTATTGTTGACGAAAAAATATGTACACACAGTGAGTATAGTTAGTGTAATTCAGAGTAAGTTGAATTCAACGATTCTAATATTATTTAAAGCGATATATTTCTTATTATCCATGACCATTCCATAAAGGGTCGCGTGCTGTGCTCCTACAGGTGGTGTGACGGATGGCTAAAGGCAGGAAATGTGTCACACCTGGCAAAAATCGTTCCTTTCAAGGACGGACACGCAAAATCGTATATGATGGAATATTTGTGATGTATAATAGCAGACACAAAGAAAAGTTGTGAACAGTTATGAAACAGCAAAATACTTTTCTGCTGTGCGATGGCATCGAAATGTTTTGTCCTGAATAAGTGCTGAAATTTGATAAACTGAATATTAAATGAAAGTGGAATGTGTTTGTCATTTTAAAATACGGTAGTAGAAATGCACAAGTACACTTTTTTTATGATTATTGTTTTTCTGAAAAAAAAAAAAAGTCAAGAACATAAACATTTCAGAGTTGTGCAGGGTATTTTAGTTGTGTTATTTGTTATCTAGTCAGAATGATATTTTCCAATGTCGATTTAATTGTTGTTCCTCTCTCCCTCCTAAGAAGTACAGTCTATTTATCTTTTCAAAAAAACAAAATTAAAAAAAAGTTGCTCATTCCATTTTTATGCTTTTATAAAGTACGTTTCATTTATTCATATATTTACTTTTTTTTAAACCAATGAAGGGACTTAGGTATAAATGTCTTTTAGAATATTAAAGTAAGAAAACTACTTTTTTTAAGCATTACTGAGCCCCCTCATGGAAAATGAGACATTTTAACCTGTACGTGACTGCTATATTTCATTTCAAAACGTGTAATAAACTTTTTTCTTTTCTTTTTTGCCTCAGTAATCACGTACATATGTGTGATTAATCCTTCTTTAACCTTTTTTTTTTTTTGTATATAACAATTTTTAAATAATTGCTTCTGAAACAAAACATAGAGCTGTCACAGGCGGGTCAAAACGTTTTTCTGCAGAATGGCCCAAAATGTTTCTTTTTTAAACAAACAAAAAAGTAATTGGTAAGAAAGCAATTCAGAAAATGTCCAACAATAAATTTAGATGGATATTTGCTAGAACTTTGAAGTTTAACCCTCCTACAAAACTGGGGCCTGGCGACAATACTCACACCAAGAAAGAAAAAGACTTTACATTTTATTTTATCAAATATCATTATTCTTTTATAACATTTGGTGTTAGAAATAAATGGTAAATTAAATATGTTCAACTGAAAAATATGTTAACAGTTGTGTCCGGAAAATAGGATGTGTGGAAAACTTTTTTTTTTCCTCGTGCGAGTGTGCAGTTTAGTGGAGCAATGTAATACAGAAAATTATTTTTCTAAAGGGCATTTGCCAAAGGAAACAGAGGTATTATCAAAACATATATGTAACTTAATTACTCTTAGTTTCAATTTAACGTCTTAAAGTAGAAATTGAAGAATCTGCCGGAAAACATTTTTTTCTCATTCCATTTTAAAGTGCATGTAGTATGTTTTGATAAAATAAACTTTCACAAAGTTTACAAACACAATTTTTATTCTAACTTTTTCTCATTCCATTCTATCATATCATCGCGATCTCGTTTTTTGTCTCCAATGGCAACCAACCAGAAGAAGTAGAAGTCATTATTATGGCATGATACTAGAGCCAGTTCATGTAGATGGGAGGAGAGACCTGAACGAACTCTACACCCCCCACATAAGATTGATGTGTCACTCTTATGAAACTCAATCTTAAATAAGGCGAGAGATGGCATCTGCGTGAGGCATTCGGCTTCAAATGTATCTTATATGCACCTACTTTAGCTATTTTCACATTCCCAGTAAAGACAAACTGATGCTCCTCCAGTAGATTTAAGAGCTGTTCTTTCTTTACACCATCCAAATGCTTCAAATCTGCTTTGTCGATTATTTTTTTAGCTGTAGAACTTGATAAGCCAGCTGTTGGGTATATCTTTTCGAATTCAAGCTCATCTTCAACGATTACTTCAATCGCAAGAGTACGAGAATTGTATTTCCTTATTTTATTGACGTGAACGCGTCTCACACTTCCGTCCGGCAATTTAACTCTGTAAGAATGAGGAGGGTGTTGCTCAACTATTTCCCCTGGTCCGGCCCAACGGGCGTAAATGTTATTACTGCTGTCAGGAATAAGCAAAACAACTTTTTCTCCCAGGTTGAAATGCCTTACAGATGACCTTCTGTTAAAATAATCTGCGTACGCCTTTTGTTTTTGGGCAGCAGTGACTGATGCACTTTCTGCAGCTTTCTCCATTTTAATTTTCATTTCTTGGAGATACTCGGCAACTGGTTGGAAAATGTTTCTTGGAAGATGTATTTCACCTGCCCATGGCGATTTGAGTATGGATAAAGGACCTCTAGCTTCTCTACTGCAGAGTAGTTTAAATGGTAATACGCCTGTAGTAGTATTTGGGACTTCACGACAAGCAAATAAGAGGAAAGGCAGTTGACGATCCCAATTTCTACGATCTTCACGGATGATATGATGAAGCATATCTTTCAGCACCCTATTCCGAAGTTCAACTAATCCATTACTGGCTGGATAACCTGGATATGACAAACTGGGACTACCCCCAATTCCTTTCATGAATTTTTCAGTAAACACAGATTTGAAATGTGTTGCTTGTTCACTGGCAATTATGTTTGGGATTCCAGTCCTTGAAAATATCGGCAGCAACACGTCACATGCAGACTTGGCTGTAAGCGGCGGAACTGCTTCAGGCCAACGAGTATGTTGATCCATCATAGTCAAAACATATTTATGCCCTCTGCTGGAAGGAGGATCAATTGGTCCAATGACATCAATGTTAACTACTTCAAAGGATAGCTCCGGACGATCTACTGGTGTTATTGGCGCCCTATCTCTAATTTTTTCCTCTTCAAACTGCAAGCGTTGTGAGTCTTCTGCTTCCCTGGAACGAAAGTTTTCCTCAGATGATGTGGGTTCGCTACTAATGGAACATAATGACTCATATAAAGAAGGTGGCATTAGCGCTTGCACGTTTAATTTATCTGTGGTTGCAATTACGCATTCCATTGGGTGGTTCAAGAAAGAATCTTTTGTGAGAGTGACAACTGATTTTATTAATCGAGCCTCTACTTTTTCACCGAATGCTGAACTCAAATAAATCGAACCGAATTCGTCATTACAAGTGTCAGAAAATATGTTAGAATTGCACACGAAAATTTGTGATCCAGAATCAAGTATACACTTTACTTCTTTCTCGTTAACGTAAACTGTAACGTACTTCAGAGGTTGAAGGGCAACTGGTGATTTTAAATATTCGGAATTTACTTGGGCTATTATTGAATCCTCTTTTTTCAATGGAGAGTACCTTTTCGCACAGTCCCGAGCTAAATGATTTTCCCCACAGATATAACATTCTATTTTTCTTTTTTCTTCACGTCTCACTTGATTATGGGCCTGTATAGGAATATTTCGTTGGTGATTTTGATTGTGAGAAGCTCTATAATTTGAATATACCTCAGACAACGACTTTCCTGTTGAAGCAAAAAACATGTCGCATTCTCTTGCCATTTTAATAGGTTTGAACCAACTTTCTTCCTGTTTTATATTTATATGTATGGCGGTTTCCTGATCAAGCGTTTGATATAATTTATCACTGACAATTAGTTCCTTTAAAGAATCAAAATCATTAACATTTCTTAAATTACAATAGTGATCCCAGCTAGTCGCAAGTCGCGAAGCAAATTGAACATGGGTCTCATCTTGCATGCGTCTTGCCCTTTGATAGTTCTGTAAGCAAATTAAGGGAGTTGGTTCAAATTCTCTCAGAACCATATTTTTTAATTTATTATAATCATTTATTTCCTCACCTTTTAGGTAAACTAAAATATTTGCTGCCTTTTCTCCCAGTAAGTTTAAAAGAATTTCCCCTTTAAATTCTTCCGGAACATGTTTAGTTTTGAAGGATCTTTCCAATGAAGAGAAAAATAGATTCCAACCTTCTTGTTTCGTAGGAACGGGTATAGTTAGTGTGCGAACGCTATTAATTAAATTTTCCACAGAAATTTGTGTTACGGGCTCAAAATTAACTTGACGTAAATCCATATTCTCCACTTGATTTTCTAATTTAACTTTCTCTAAAGCTATTTTTTCTCGTTCAAGACTTATCTTTTCTAATTCTAACTTCGCATTCGTTTTTTCTAATTCCAACTTCACACTCATTTTTTCTAATTCTAGATTTGCTTCAATTTTTGTTTTTTCTAACTCACGCGTCTGTTGTGCATCCAATCGCACTTCCTCTTCTTTTGCTTTCCTACTCGATATCATAGAATTAAAATATTCTTCAACAAACTCCTCATCATTTTTATAGCAGTCACTATTTAAAATTAAATCTTTTAAATCTATAACTTTCATTTCTGGAGTAGTAATCAGTCCAATTTCTTCCGCGAGTAGCTTTAGTTCTTCTTTCCGAGCGCCTCGGAACATGGCTAAATTTACGTGTTTCTCAGAAGCAATTAAACCAAATTAAATTTTAAATTCCACTCTGAAATTTTTAAAACAGCAAAAAGGTTGCCTACCTCGTAGTTCCCTTTGCTAAAGATGAAAGTTCGAATGCGGTCGACACTGCGCCAATGTAGTATGTTTTGATAAAATAAACTTTCACAAAGTTTACAAACACAATTTTTATTCTAACTTTTTCTCATTCCATTCTATCATATCATCGCGATCTCGTTTTTTGTCTCCAATGGCAACCAACCAGAAGAAGTAGAAGTCATTATTATGGCATGATACTAGAGCCAGTTCATGTAGATGGGAGGAGAGACCTGAACGAACTCTACAGTGCATAATAGTTATAATGGGCGATCAGGGAAAAAAAAACTCTCTTACCTTGAGCCTATTATTTAGGATAACATTTCCGTTTCCACCTGGACCATGGCCATCTTGAAAACAACACATCCGCATGATTGGGCTCAAAAAGCTGGAGTATAGACGCTTCGACATTTTTTCAACTTCTCTCCCGTCAAACAGTTACATGCGACTTCAGTAGTCTTTTATCTTATCGGGTAATGGCAATGCTGAGCGATCATTTTTTTTCCCTCTCTATTTTTTAATCTCATGTATTTTTGAATTATGAGTCAGTCACGTTTCCTGACGTATAAGACGGGTTCATAGTGTTTTATTTCTTAATCTTTGTTATTTCACGTGAGCGTCATTTGTTACGTAATTTTTCGTATCAGTTAAAGTTATGACCGAGTTGCTGAGGGATATTCTTTACATTCTTTGCGTTTGAAATTTTGATTTGGCTTCGATATTTTATTCTATTACCGAGAACAAAGTTCTTATGTTTGCAAAAAAAAAAAGTATAGATTAGTTCATGATCACATAGAACGACATGATGTGATTATTTGAGTTTTTATTTAGCTATTTTATTTGTTCAAGTTTAAAATTTATCTTTTTCGGCGGCAACTGAAGAAGCAAAAGCCCTTTTACTTATTCCGCATTTCGCGGAGATAGCAAAACTCAGCAAGTAAATCCGTCGTTCGAAGTCCGCTTGTTTTGCTACTTGAAATTGTTCAAAGCAACCACAAGCAAAAAGTTTCTCAGAATTTTATGTATATTTATAGCATTCATGTCTCGATTGCTTTGAGAAAAACTAAGTGGGTAATCTGTCAACCATTTAACACGTTTGTCCCCACCATGATGTGTATGTCTTAGGACCAGTGGTTGGAAAAACTACATTTGTTTTGTAGCGAACTACAACTGCAACTACTTTGTTATAAATGTAGTTAACTACAACTACAACTACTACTTATTTCAAAATGTAGCGACTACAAACTATTTTCGAATTGTAGTCGCTACTTCGCTACTTTTTAAAAAATAAATGAATAAAAAGCTTGCACCGTTTGAGAATTGACCGAAAAAAATCGAACAGTGGTTTACATTAATAAAGTAACTCATTTGAATATGGAATAGAACTAGGAATTGTCTTTGAATTTATTTGTTACTTTTCCTTTTTTTTCCTCTCCCTCCTTTTCTTTTTGCTAAAATTTGTCCTTTTTAGATTTTTTTTAACAATTTTTACGAAAATTCGGCACAAGAAAGGATTCAAAAGTTGAAAGATTGAAAGAATTCAACCATCAATTTTTTTTTTTTTTTAATTTCTTGCCAGGAAATATTTGGGAACATGAAAATTATTTTAAGAAATAAAAAAAAATTATGATGCCAAATAAACCAATGACACCAAAGAATGTATTTCATCAAAATGATGTATCTAAGGATCAGCTCATATTTTTATGGTTCTTATTTCTCATTGCGACCGCTGCTGTACTCGTGCAAGATTTGCACCAGTCGAAGTCAATTAAACTTTGTTTTTTTCCTTCGTTCTCTTAAAAAAAAAATCATTTTTTGTTTTAATTTAAAAGTAGTTTTCAGAAATCGCTACAAACTACTATTTTTTTCCATATATTTTGTTCCATACTACGAAAACGCCGCACTTGACGCTCATAGATTTCACTAAAAAGTGGTAATTTTGAAAGGTAATGAACAAGGTTTTTTTTACGAAAGAAATCCCACACCGGTTTGTGATTTCTTAACAAACAAAATTTTGTTGATTACTCTTGAAAATCACTACTATTTGATGAAATACATGAGCGTCACGTGCGAGGCAAGATGGTGGTTTTTTTTCGTGGAATGGCCCATATATTTTTTGTGAGGTGACAAATCGTCGGTAATTTCAATGCAGACTGAAGCAATGTCATAAATTGGTGACAACCTTGAACCATGATCGCCGACACCCGTGGCTGGTTATTGGATTGCCCTTTGACGAATTAAATCTTCCTAGGGAATTGATAGACTTAAACTAATTGACAACGGATGAAAAAAAATTCTGGTGTAGCTGCAATACAATTTTGTTTGTGAAAGCCTGAGAGAGCCAGGCATACGACTTCACTAGTTGCATTTCTCAAGGCGCGCTTTTTTTTTGCGCTTGGTGTTTTAAAATAATCATTAAAAATCAATCATTGGGTTTTGAAATTCGGCGATGGGTGAATTTTGTATTTTTTAAGTATCTTGTCAATATCTAGTTGTCAAAGTAGCAATATTCAATAGAGTGATACTTCCCTAATGAGTTGGGTTCTTTCGCAGTCTTTCTGCAAAAGTATCTGCTGCACCTTCCCCCCTAAAAGGAGTTAAACGTTGTCAATGCCGAAGGTAAATTTACCAGACCAGCACTATATACTTTCCTTTATATGCAAGACCGGCTGCCAGTATGAAACACAAATTATGGTCAAGAAATTTGACGAGTTTGAAAACATTTTGCGTCTTTATCGTCATCTCACAAAGAAATTAGATTACATCTAATTAGTTAAATTTCTGAGAAATGACATTGTCTAAAAATCACGTGGCTGTATTATATGAGCTAATATTTAGAAAAGTGCCAATTTGAGTCCCAAGTGAATTTTCACTAGTATTTCAATAACTAGTTAAAAAAATAATTTTCCCCAGAAAAAAGATAAGTTTTGCTTTCATTTCATCTAATAGCATTAGAAAAAAATTTTTTTTTTCTTCAGAAAATATTGTTTTTATGCATCAAAAATCAGATCGGTGACGTGTCCTAAGTAGCAAAGCTTAGCATGCAAACAGGTCATGCGCACTTTCTAACTTCCCAAAAAAAAAAACGCACTTGCACAAAAAACGATTCTATTTTTACCCCTTTGTTAATGTTTTACTTCATTTTTGTTTTAATCGATTTCTGATTTTCTAGCCGATGCGAAATAAGCGTGTCCCTAGTTCCTCCGTCAGAGCGGTAACAATAACTTCCGATCTATGTTTAGGCTCCCAAAATCATTTCCTGCACCTATACTACGTGATACTGAGTACCTGGTGGGATGTTTTATCGCATCGTAATTAAAAATTTGCATTTCTGTATCTGAAATTGTAGGTAAGATTTTTTAAAGTGATTTTATAAAATGTGTGTCATTTAAGTCATCAGATCGGTAACACGCGCTAAAATGCGCAGTTTTTATTATTTAAAAAATTATTTTATATATAAGTATAGTCTTTTATTACAAGTGAAAAAACCACGTGTTTGATTTTGGTTTAGCGCGATCGACTTGGAAATAAAAAAAAAACAGTTTGTCAGATCGGTAACAGTCAGAGCGGTAACATTGAAAAACAGCGAATATGTTACCGAACTAACTCACACGTTTCAGAATTATTAAAAAGCCAAAATCGTAGGTTTATGCCAAAAATATTGAATATTTTTGTTCTTAAAAAATGAAAAGCAATTAGTTTTAGTACAATTGCTTCATTTGTGGTTTGTATGACCTGACAATAGAAGTTAGTAAAATAAGAAAAATTGACACTGCAGAAATTAAGTTAATTAATTATTATTATTTTATTTATTTATTTTTTTTTCGGTGCTTCAATTTTTCATAACTTCGCTAAATAACTAGATAATAACTAGCATGCTAAATTTGAATTTCTGATAAAGAAATTAAATTTCCTGCAACTAATTAAAGAAAAGCAAGCAGCAGAGTTGTGTTTTGAAAAAGTTGAAGTTGTGTGTTGTTTCAAAACAAAACAAATGCTTTATGAGCTTGGATTTGGTAATCTTATAAATTTATTTTGTCTAAAATCCTTATCGCTCATTTTTATTTCCAAGAAATGTTTTTTTATAATGAAATTTGATTTTTTAGCTAATATATATATTTTAATATAATTATCTTAATTCTATGTTAAAAATGCAAGGAAATGATATCATTTTTAGAGATTTTAACGAAGACTGAAAGCATAAACTCAAATATGTAGCTCATATTAACATCAGATCTGTAACACTCATCAGATCTGTAACGGCTTAAAAGTGAGTAATCTAAGGAGGGGGTAAATAACTTCCTTGACCTCCCCCCTTTTATTTTCTTGCATTTAGACCCAATTTAGACTTAGAATCCAATATTAATTTTTTTCTGCAAAAAAATTTCTTTATCAGAAAACTCCAACTTCAAATTGGCACTTTTCTAAATATTGGCTCATATACCGTTCACCTCAGCGATGGCTACTTGATTATGGGCAGAAACGCTTTTATTTTGCCGGCTTGAAATTAACCGTTATGCCCAGTCCAGTTTATCTTTGGCACAAAGTGTAACTACGCTATATGAAAATACAGTAATTTTTCATGTGTTCATAAACCGTATCGTATGACTGGGATGAATGGAAATTTCTGAGAATAGAGTGATTTAACAATTCCTGATGCGTACACGAAATAACGAGCGAAGTTTCATAGAACTCGTTGCTTATTTCGGCATTTTGTCACACGGATTTTTTTTTTTTAATGTATGAAACTAAAATGCCTCGAATGGTAATCAGGAACCAATTTTAGCAATTTTTCATTCAACAAATCACATGTTTATGTTGATGTTGTCATTTTTGTAGCTCTTGGCAATACGATGCTCTCATTATTAGTAGTGAATGCTATTGTAAAAGTTCTGTTTCACCGATTCGTTTAAACTTGTTTTAAAAATAATCTTCACTGTGATGTTTCGATGGGAGTCACTTTTTGAATTCCAACCCTTTAATTGTTTCCAAATAGTGTTGTCTCATTATTGATTCTTTATATTCTTATGAGATTTTGGAAAAATAAATAAATACATTTTCATTTGGACCGAAACCAAAAGTATTAAGGTCATCTTTTTGAGCTTACAGTTTGCAATTTCGAATAGTGTTTCGGCAAAAGCGTGGCTTTTCTGCAACATAAGATTTTTCTGTCTTGTTTTTGAAATAACGTTTACAGTGTGACTCTGACAGTGTAGAATTTCTTTTTGGGGGGAATAGGGAATAATGGTTGTGATTGAATGAGTTTTGCAATGCTTTTGAGAAAGTATTTCAATTCGAATCCACTCCATTAACACCTACCTTTTCCACTGCATTCCTCAAAAAGAAGCAAACAATGTCAAGGTCATACCTCAACTTTCCAGAAAACCACATTGTACAATTATTAAATACTTGGAAGTGGGAGAGGAAACGAAAAGAAAATAGAAACTGAGCATGGGTATTAGGAAGACATTCCGTGATCCACGTCATTAGTTTGCTTAGACATTTTTCTGATACTCCATTTAACAGGTATTTATTTGACAATCGGTTCTTGGAATACATTTTCTGATGAGGATATCATCCAAATATACTTCATGAAAGAATCTTGGTGAGCATTTAGCGGCTCATTCTAAATGTACCTTTTCTTTCTGTTCTTTTGTACATTCGAGCCCACGAAGTTCAGTACGTATACCAACCATGTCAGCAAAGAAAATTGGAATCGTAATCCATGGCATGCAAAATAAACAATGCTTTTGCATGTTAAAATCATTGTTGCCAGAAATGCTTTATAAACTGTATAATGAGTTTAACCTTGAAGCAAAGCCATCAGTATACATCTGATGAAGCTACTGAAAAGTTCAAATCGAATTAAGCTCCAGTGTGGACAGGCAATGCATACTTTGCTTACATCGCAGATTTGCTGGAAAACTATATTTGTTGATCCTATACCCCCAAAAGATGTCTTCTGTCCTTTCTATAATATTTATACAATATATGAGAATGTTTTGCGCAAGGTAAGTGCAGCAATTTTTTTTATTTTCCACTCGTTTTGTCAAATTTTTAAATTCTTTCAGTCTTTCAGTGATACTTAAAAAGATGGATTCCTTATTCCCTTAACAAGTTTAAGGAAGAGCAGATAGATTTAAAAACTTTATTGCAAGGAGCAAACTGCCCGTCTGCTTTCTCTTTGCTTGCTCTGAAAGCATCAGTTGTCAGGTGGCATAGTCTACAATTGACACTAAAATTTTCGAGTCTTTTTGTTTGTCCCTTGAACTACATAGATTATTAAAGTGTTATGCCATTTGATATTTCTTTTGCAACTGTCTTATCTGTGTCTGTTTTCGTCTGTTAAAATAGGATTCCGATATGCTTTCGCTTGTACCTTGGACTATTTAGTTATATTTCGCAAAAGTACCTCTAGTTCCTGTTGTACCAGTATTATTATATCAATGTCAGTCAATTTCTCTCTCTCTTTTTGAATTTGATAAATATCTACTTCAATTTTATGTTGATGCTTTTTTACTGTTCCGTACAAAATCATACTCTATTGAATGTCAATGTTTTTTCCATCAACAATGATATTCTCCCCATGATCATTCTAAATGTTTAACTTCTTATAATGCACTTATTTTATGCGTACTCCTTTCTTTTATTGTTGGAAATAAGCGGTTTTAGATATATTTTGTGCCAAATTTTTTAATTTTGATGCCTAAATTTCAAAACATAAGTTCCAAATTTGAAAAATACTGAGAATGAAATGAAACTAAGCTATAATTTTACTGCTTCACCTCTATCGCTTGAATGTTTGTTTATGACCAAAACTATTCTGTCAATAATGGGAGAAAAATTAATGGTACTAGTTCTTGACTGGAGCATTAAAAACGGTATAAAAACATAAATAATTTGCATTAGTATATTGATGTTTTGTTTCCAATTTTTTATTAAAATATTTTTATCTATGTTTTCAATGTCGGTTCTGTCTGCATTTTTTAAAACCGTGTACCAAGCTAGTGCGCCTGTCTTTCTGCAAATATAGAACATGCGTGTAATTTGGTATTAAACCACTCGTGGCTTTTCGCTGCTATAAATCTAAACCACTGGAAATCCATACAGATAAGCAAAACAAGATAATTCTAGGAAATTCCCTTAGCATGGATCTTGGCATGGATCTTGGATTAGCATGGAGTTATGACCGTCATTAGACGTAGTTTACGCGTCTCTACCAGCATGAAAGTAAGTTAAAAAGTTGAGGGCATGTTTGTGGAAGGAAAAAATAAGCGATTAAACTCTATTTAGGATTTATCCGATTTGAAAAAAAAAAAAAAAATGGACAGCTCAAATGACTTACGGATGAAATTTCATGAATTAATTTGAACAAGCTGAGAAAAATGTGTTCTTTTGATTTAAAATTGCTTGCTTAAAAATATTTCTGGATTTGACCTCTTTTAAGGCTTTTTTCTAATGAATAGATTTAAAATACTTTACTATATTAACTTATATTCACCAGAGAAGAAATTCCAGAAGATTATCGAGATTCAGAATATTCCGCATTATTCGTTTGATGAAGCAAAATAAATAAATAAAATAAAAAAGTAAAATATTATGAGAAAATAAACCAGAAAAAAAAAAAGTGTAACCAAAATAATGTTTCAGTTACTTACAAAATTTACGTTTAGCATGGATACGCTGATTTCACTGCATTAGCTCTATTCAGGCAATGAAAAAACTTTTACATAATCCATTTATTTTTAATGACCATTATTTTAATTAAAATAGGCTTGTGAGGTAAAAAAAATAACTCATTTAGGGCATGTTGATTTCACTGCATCAGCTCTGTACTGGCAAAGAAAGAATTTTTACAGAATTCATTTAGTTATTTTGATCATTAGTCTAAATAAAATAGTGTCGTGGTGTTACTAAAAAATCTTATAGTAAGAATATAGTGATTTCACTGCATCAGTTCTGTACTGGCAAAGAAATAACATTTACAGAATTCATTAATTTTTACTGATGATTCGTGCAAATAAAATAGCCTTGTATTAGTTACTCTAAGTAATTAATAGTATGGCCATGGCCAAGATATACTGATTTCCCTGCATCGGCTTTGTACTGGCAGCGAAACAACTTTTACAGAATTTAATTATTTTTGTTAAACATTTACATATAAGTGGCTTGGCTACAAAATTTGACGCCTTAAACTAAGTAGATTTCGAGACATAACCATGATAAAAGGAAGGGAAAATTCTAGAACAAAGTTTTTTAATCTTTTTTTAATGTAATCGTACCATGAAACGCAATGTGTTTCTTTGAAAATGTCGCTGGATTCATCTAATGAACAAGATATTATAGTGTGATGTAATTATGTGGTGTTTTTTATTTTTAATTTACTGCTGCAGTTGTATTTTGAATCGAAGACTAGATTTACATATTTTAATTATGTGCCTTTTTACTTTATTCTTTTAAAAATCGTTGACGATTTCAATTATTTTTTTAAATTGCATTTAGAGCATATTATTTATTTATAAACCAGAAGAGCAACTTAATTATAAATTATGTATGAATAATATATGACTAAAAGTTAGCATTGAAATATTTTAGTTTCATACTTCGCGTTGCAAAAATTAAACAAATTGTTTTTTTTTTTGTTTCACCTTGGAGTTTTAACTTAAGTATTATTAAAAAATAAAAAGTTAAGGGAGAATTTTTTTCCAAGTTGAGACGTTTTTAATTTGTAAATTAAGTACTGTTCGTTTCAACTAAAAACTTTTTTAATTACTATATTTATAAGTTCGTCGTAAAAGAATCGCTTGAACCATGAAGTTGTAAAACTGTTCTCATTTAAAAATAAACTGGTGGAGCAAAAAATCTGGGCTATTTTTGAAGCTATTTGGCTATGTTTAGTGTAAGTCACTCATATTCTAGATGTGGTTTTTTGCATTTTTTTCCCCTTCACTCTTAAAAGTTTTATCAGTTTACGTTACTACTCAACTTCCTCTCAGCCCATGAATCTTTCCGTTTTCACCTACACTCACGTGACCTTGTGACGTCTTTCGGGTTGCTGAATGAATTAAAAGGTCGTTTGTCCATTTCGACTCATCTTCGTTACAATTACAATCACAGAGGATACAATTAAGGGGTGACTCCAGAAATTTTTCAAGGGAGGAGCAATTGATTTTTATTACTTTCCCTTTCTTCGCGTCTTAGCTCACAAATATTAATCGCAGTTGTTTCGGACTTCAAATCTGAAATATTTCTGGGGGAGTAACCTCCTTTCCCCTAACGTTATCATCAAGATCGTCTAAAACTGCAGTTTTTGCACTTCAATATCGAAAAATTACCTTTGGAGATTTCTCAAGAGAGGGCTATCGCCTCCAGGGCCTGATTGTTGAATAGGCCTTGGCCTAGGGCCCCTGCTTTTTAGTGACCCCTAAATGTCTAAAATTTTTGGTCATTGGCTAAAATTGAAAGGTTTTGGTTGCAGGGGGTTTCGGAAATAGTGTTTGGCCTAGGGCCTATAAAAAGTTTAATCGGGCCCTGATCGCCTAAGACCTTTCCTTGCATCCGCGCCTGGAGCCTCTTCCTTGTATCTGCGCTTAGATACAATCTGCTTTTGATTAATACAGAATAGAAAACTTTTTGCTCTCGCTAAATACTAAAAAAAAAAAAATCTTAATGAAATGCGATTCTGAAAATTTGGGACATGTTTAATGCGATTCATAAAGGATCGAACTTTCTTATATCGCGAAAGTACCACAATATTTACCCGTTATAATTAAGTCATCGTAAAAAGGGGTTCCTGGTGATAAAAATCATTAAAATTCATACGCACTTGCTTTGTTTATTTAATTTTTTAAAAATTTCTGTACAGTACCGGAGAAGTTAGTTAATTTGGTTTGAACTGTCTTATTGTCTCAGTTTTGTGCCCGAAAAATATTATCATTTACATCTTTGAGTTTGAAAGAGGTTTGAAATTTTTCTTCAGAAGTCATGGAGTGTCTTGAGTGTGGTTCAGCTTTAAATTCAGCTTCACATTTTCAATATTCGTCGCTTTCATAAAAACATATTTTTTTTATCTGCTTTAACTTGAATTTGAGCTGCAACGTCCTTGGAAGTAAGTATTTCGGAAGTGATAACCTTTACATCAACAAATATATATAATTTTCAAATGCTTCTCTACTTCACAACCTAAAACAAGAAGTTCCGTCCAGAACTAATTCGCTTATTTTCTCGTATACCTGCATTAACTTTTTAACAAATGATCTATATTCTTTTTTTTTTTTTTTGATAAGACTGCAAATTATGTCACACGAACGTTTAAAGCTGATTTCTAAAAGCAAACTATGTCTCTCTTATATGATGAAATCGATTAGTAAAAAAAAAAGGCACAAATAAAGTATTAGCACCTTTTAATCAATGTAGCTTTTTTTTTCGTAAAAAAATTCTTTTAACCGTTTTCAATTAATAAATAAATAGAAATGTAAAGCTCATCAAAATAAATATATTTTATTAAAAATAAATAAAGGTATAATTCAAAAATTCATTTACTTTCTCTTCTCTGACATTTCAACACCCAATTTTTCTTCAAAAAGAGATTTCTCAATCCTAATTTCGAAACAAATCCCGAAAACAATATTCTGCAGGACTGACTCTTTTTCTAGATTAAAAAAAGCTAATTCGTTTTTTAAAACCCCAGTAGTAATCTCAAAATGAACCGCAAACGTTCTTTTTAAATTAAATTTATGTCAGAAGAGGAAAACAAATATATTTCCATCTTTGAGTTTAAACATTTTAGTGACAAAAATGATTTTAAAATCTCATTATGAGTGTGATAAGAATAATTGACAAGTTACACACTTCATAAACCGGAATGTTTTTATTTATTTATTTATTTATTTATTCCAAAATTTTCTAAAATTGGTTTTATATTTTTTAGAATCAATGTAAACCGGAATAAAGAAAATAAATACCATTGTGCGACAGCTGTAAAGTTTAAATTCAACGGTAAAAATGCACAAATATGCAGGTATACTGCAGACACGTGTTTCGGGGCTACAAGGAGCCCCTTTTTCAATGCAAGAAGTGTGAGCTTTAGGATGAAGAATCATCCGATAAAAGCTCTTTTATGTGAATGTTTTTATTCATTCATTTATTTATTTGTTTATTTATTTTTTAATTCCAAAATTCTCTAAAATTGGTTATATATTTTTTAGAATCGATGTAAAACCAAATTTTTGGAATTAAAAAATAAATAAATAAATAAATATATTCCATTTATGAAGCGTAACTTGTCAATTATTTTTATCACACTCATAATGAGATTTTAAACTCATTTTTGTCACTAAAATGTGTAACTCAAAGATGGAAATATATTTGTTCCTCTTCTTGCATAAATTTAATTTAAAAAGAAAAAACCTATGCGGTTCATTTTAAGATTACTATTTACTACTAGGGTTTTATAAAATAATTAGCTTTTTTAAAACCCTATAACAGACACATGTCAGACACTATTTAGAACATGTGTTCTTAAAGCATATTGAATATAATATTTACGAAAAATTCTCATCTGAGACTTGAACCAAATAAATAATTAAATAAACAAAATTTAAATAATAATTAGACGAGAGTGTAAAAAAAGAAAAGAAAGAAAAAGAAGCCTGTTTGTTTCCTAGACATGGTCCAATTTTGTGTATGGCTGGCAACTTTGCAATCCAATCTAATTTGAAGTTGAAGTCGAGATTCATTTTTCTTCTTGGTTATTTGACAGAAATGCTCCGACTTGTTGCAAAATAAATCTCGTGAATAATTCTTAAGGTTTGTTTTTTGTTTTACCTGGTTAAAAGTAAAAATGAGAACTGTTTTGAATAAAATATACCTTTTTTTTTCTTGCATTTTCTTCTTCCTTATCTTCTCCGAAAAAAACAAACTTGTTTAGAAGGTTGTTCAAAGGTTGCTAATTAATCTAAAGTAAAGTTTTCTGACCTTCAATCCTTCCATGCATCGTTGGTGACCCCCCCCCCTTCTTTTTTTGAATCGTGGTTCAAAGTGCGATAAAATCTTTCTATTAATAATTAGCAGATAATTCCGGTTTAAATTCTATTTTTTATATAGTTAACTCATTTTTTAGAATCTATTTCCTCTGCGGGGTCACACACACAATGTAATCTATACCTCATGCTGATTACTTATGGTTTTTTACTCTTTTAGCATTCATTTATCATTCTGATACCGCTTTGTTCACTTCGTAATCTAGTTCTCATTCTTGTTTGGCAAGTTTTTTTTTTTTTCGTATTTTCAAAATGCGTAGCGTCAATGAGTCAAATTAACTGTTTTTACATTTGATTCTTATCAGTTTTTCTCATTGCATTTACAAATATGACTGCTAATTTAATCCTGGTTGATGATAAAATAATAATCCCTCTGCTCGAAAGTGGAAAATATTAGCATAAATATTGTATCGGAAAAAAATGAATTTCATAAAATATAGTTTAAACCCTGATAATTTTTTTTTTGTAATGCCAATTGAGTAATTAGTTCAAAAATTGTATTCTTGAATAACGTAGCATGTGTATTGATGGTTGGATTTGAATAAATAAGTGAAGTTTTACCTGGCAGAACTACTGATAAGCTAACCGTTTCAGCATCGGATGTTGGATGTCTTCCATACACCGCCGGATATTAATTGCAAGCTTAAGTGTGATCGGATGTTGCAATGCCGGATGTTGTGTGGATGGTTTTTATACTCTTACCTGTCGCCTAGTCTTGGCCAATGTTTTCTTTAAGTTTATTTTTTCAGGTCATCGCCCCCTTTCAGATACATGATTTAATTTCCGTTGGCAGTTTTTACTATTTGTCTCGTCACTTTTATTTGTTTTCTGAAGAAAGATTTAAAAAGTTAATTTCATGTTCATATTTTCAAAAATCTGGAGCTTTGAAACCGAATGAATCATTTCTAATGTTTATACTAAGATATTAAAAATATTCTTAGTCAGGAAGCAAAAAAAAAAAAAAACTCTTAGCTATTTAAAAGCTTCAAGTGGTTGTCTTTAAAAATTCGCAACGAAAATATGTAATTTATTGCTTTATTTATTTATTTATTTATTTTTTTTTTTTTTTTTTGTTGGCTATCTTAGCTACATTAAGAGGATTTTTGCCTTCGGCTCGACCTTTGGCTATTCCTAACTGAGGAGTCCATAATAAGGACGAAACTGCAGTCTTAGGATGCTATGATCGAGCTGTGGGTGCATTTACTTCAGTATTGCTTTATTATTATTTAACGCATTTTGTTATCAGTTTTTCAATTCGTTCAAGATATTTCAATAAGCGACAAGGTATTTAATGTAGCTGCTTACCCTTTAAAAAATAGGGGCAAGTGCTTGCCCCCGCCAAATCACGCCCGTGATGGAAAGAGTGGTTGGCAGGCATGTATCTATAAAAATTCAAACGTATTTAAAGTTTAATATAAACTTTCATCAATTGATAATACAGTGGACGCCGCTTTATGTGATAACGGTTAATGTTATCAGTCGTTTATTGTTATCAGAGTTGCCAAGTCCCGTCCTGCCGTGTATCAGTACATTAAAAAGCCATAATTTTTTGTAATCAAAACTTCGTTTATTGTTATCAATTTAAGAATATTTCCCTTAAGGAAAATATATCCGCGGCAATAATATATCAGAGAGGCAAAATTCCCTAAAACTCCCTTGTTTTCGTTTTCAAAATATTTTCTGCTATTCAGTTAAACGTATTTATCTCCCTATGTGATCAAGGAATTCTCAGAACCATGAAGACATATAGACAGGAAATGCCTTTAAGAGTCCTTGAAAACATGGAGGACTCAAAGTCTTAGTGTAAATGCCTTAGCTATTAAAACAAAGGATTCAGAAATCAGAAGCTATGGTAACTACATTCATTTCATATCAAAAGCATAAGTATTAAAACTGTCTACATAATCCACCATTAAACATTAATCGTTTATTATAATCAATCGGTTATTGTTATCAAATCCTTTGAATCCAAATGTGATCACATTAAGCGGCGTCTACTGTTCTATAACAATATGACATCCGCCACGATGTCCGGATCTAAATCTATCCTCTTCCTCGGAATGAATCCCTTCTGACAGCAAACGAAACAGTATTTTATTCTCGTGTGGTCGCATCTCAGTGGCGTTTCTTTTAATCGCGGGCTCATGTTTCCAACACGGCTCCCTCACACGCGCTATTTGGTGGCTGTTTCTCTCCCAGCCAAGAAGTGTGAGCCGCTCTTTGTTCTCCCAAGTGGAGCAGTAGGTTGTAATCGAGGCGATTGCACGATGTGGTATGTCAAGCACTATTCACCCACTATGAGCTTATCAACCCGGCGATGAGTGAGGAGAAATAGAAGTGATTTATAGTGGTGGGGCCCGCCGAGCCTATTCCTTGTACAGTTTTTGTTTCAGATGTCGTGAAGTATGCATTCAATGCTCCCGGAATGTCGTGGTAAATTACTTCGCACAACCCGAAAAATGTCCATTAAATGGAAATGCGTATTTTTTGTGTATTTTTAGCTGAAAATAATAAATATTTTCCTGTTCCCCTCATGGGCAGCAACTGTGGCATTACTCGAAAAATCATGTTTTGAGATAAGCTGGTTGCAAGTTTTCATTACTAAGGATATGCATAAGAGATGCTTTAGTTTGCTGCCAACTTGCTGCCTAATATTGAATTATGAGTTGTGCTGGTATTGCTGCTCAGAGGTGCCCAGGGGTCCCCCGATTATGGCGCAAGTTGGGCCATCAAAATTTTTGAGGGGGATTTCTTAAAACTAATTTGTTTATTTATTTTATTTATTAATTTGTTTTTTAATTTAAATTTTTTATTTTTGATAAAAATTACTCAATTTATTTTTGTTTAAATTATTTCTTTTGTTTCTTTATTATTTATTTATTTATTTTTTTGTGTGTGCGCGTGTGCGTGCTTGGAATGTCTGGAAGGGAAAAAAAGCGATTCTATTCCGTGCATAATTCGAACTTTAAAAAAACAATAATATATATATAAAAAATTATGTAATTATAATTAAAAAAATAATAATAAAATAAAAAAGAGGGATAAAAATAAAAATAAAAAGCACAAGAGGGTTGTGAACAATTAGGAGGGGGAGGGGGGGGGCATCCCTGTTGCTGCTGAAAATAATGTGTGTTTTTATATTTACTTCTGTTCTTAGTCCAAAACGCGAGTTTTTGAGTTGTACCACTATTGTAGCCCATGAGCGATGTAATAATTTTTTGTTTACTACTCCTCTTTCTCTCAAAAGTCCACATTTTACGCAGTTTTTTCTTTTTTTACTAAAAAATGTTATATTTCACTTATACTGTAAAAAGTCAAAAATCCAAAATAATTTAGACCTCAAGTAGTTCGGACTTTCGAAAATAACCAACAAAATACCGTCTCGTAAGATCGTGTACCATTATATAATCAAATAATGTGGTTATACAATATGAATGAACATAACGTACAATACAGTACATAAAATTACGGCATTTAATTGCATTTTTTACCAAAAATTCTCTGTCAGTATTAACTGAGCGTGTAGGAAAAATTGCAAACTGTTTATAGTACTGTTTGTTCTCTTTGAGGAACTATTGTACACTAATTAAGCAAAGAAAACTGAATGAACTTCTGGAAAATATAGACTTTGCATAAAGAAAGTTGAATTAATTTTTGTGAGGGAAAACCGATTTAAACTCATTTTTAAAAGATCACTGATTTTTGACTGAGAGAGCTTTAAGATGTGCCATCAATTTTTTGATGTTTTCGGTTTTTATCGTTCTACTGTATATGGGTTATGTAATCCCTTTTATGCAATTCAGTCAAAAATACTTTCTACAAAATAAAGAAGCATCATCTGATCCAAAGTCATGGCCCTGCAGCTGCCCAAAAATTTTAATTAAACTCGATCTTTCCTTGCGCTATTGCGTGCTGCTGATATTGCAACATTGTATTTATCTGTAAAACCAGTTTTCTGCATCTACATTGGGGAGAAAAAAAAAAAGACTCTTTTGTGAATCTAAACGCATTTTATGACGAAAGTGAGGGGTTGAAAGTCGAAATCTTGATAGTGTATCTTGATGGGGGGAGGGGGGGCATGAAGCATGGAGTTGGGAATGATGAAAAAAAAAAATGTTATAAATCGAAGTCTAATGAGGTGATAAGATTATAAAATAAGCATTTCAAAAATATCTCCTGCGAAACACGTGAATCTGGCTTTTGACGAAGCGGTATTTCTGCTGTACGTTAAACTATTGGAAAAAAAAAATAAATAAAATATCTCCTTGAAAATTTGAGGTACGAATTTACAATTAATGACTTCTAGCAGTTTTTGGACAGTCCGTGTTTTGTGTAAAAAATGATTAGCAGCTTTTGCAATCTTGTAGATTAGTTCCATTGGCTTTGACAAGTTGCATCTTTTTAAATCCTTGAGTACCTACATAGACCAAGTTGACCGTCTGAAAAAAGTTATATAAGTTGAAATTCTGTACCTCAGAACCAGACTAACGTAAGTCCATTTTCGTCATTTTTCAGTAGAGGGGAAAAACGATGTATTCGACAATCGTTTTTCCCCTCTACGAAAAAATGACGAAAATGGACTTACTGTCTAAAATTTTTTCGTGCGACCTAGGCGGTATCTGCGCACGCGCGAAGTCTCCTCGGACCCTCGAAATGCAAGGAGGAAGTATCCGCGAACAAAGCTGAAGGCATCGGGTAGTGCGCATCAAAACCTAACTCCCTTTTTCAGTGAAGCGTTCGACCTAACAGACAGACGTTATCTGGCTATGAACTTATGCATGAAAATTTATATTCTGAGTAACGAGAGCTGACGTGTCAAAGCCAAATTAATTTCCCACTCCGCACTTTTCCCCGAATGATTGTCATTGTTACAGCGCTGTGGACTTTTTTCCCCACTTAAGTTTTTGCAACAATGGTTAAATGCAAACGATTAAAATTGCTTTGTGCGTAGACTATTATTCATTTGAAAAATCAACCTCAATAAAGCACAACTTTTTCTTAGAAATATGTGCCTAGATTTGTTAAAAAACGTTTGGAAATAACTGACATATGAGGATATAAATAAAAGCGTTAAACTAATTCGATAAACATAGTATAAATGAAATGCCTCAACAGCAGTGTATAAAATATGAATGGAGTTGTTTCCTTTCGTACGGTTTCCAGGGAGACGAAGTCAAATTTCTAAACTTGATACGCTTATTTTAGAGTAACAGAGTATAGTTACTCTATGATAATTGCATGGTCAGTACTCGAAATAAAAGTAATTAACTTTCGAAAGTAACTAAACTTGGGCCAGATTACTTTTTACCTGAGTATCGATTTTTTTGTACTAATAAAGGAGATCTTTGTTTCACCGAAACCCTGGTATTCAATTTATTTGGGTGTTACAACGTTGTTTCTCTCATATTCGATTGTCACACAAACCTAAAAGTTAAATTTATTTCATACTTCTTTTCAAATTTGAAATTTTAACGACAATTAAAAGCACTTGTTAACCTTTTGAGGGATAATGACCTCAAACAAATCCACCATGTCTCAAATATTCATCTGCAGCATAACTTACTTACATATGAATTCTGCTGCTGTAAAATTTCGGATAATCAAATATTAAATAAAATTTCTTTGTTAGAAACATCATACAAGTTAAAAACTTTTGCTAATTATTTTAGTCCGGTATTTAGAATTAATGTTGTTTATTAAGAATATCAGAATATTTGAAATGTCAGATGTCTTCTTATCCATATGATTACTTGTTTTGCATTGGGAAAAGGAATATTTGTAATCTCGAAACACGTGTATGCAGCTTTCTGCAGTTTTGTGCGAATTAATGCTGTAATATTTCCTTTTATTTATCCTTTAACGATATACTATCTGCCGATGTGTGTTCATTTCATTTATTTATTTATTTATTTTACTATCCCAAGTGTACACGACACAAGACATGGACATGGATCAGTGAAGAAGCTAAAACACAATTCATTAAAAACACACAGAAATCTAAAATACAAATACTATAAATATACACACACAAAAAATCTGAAATTCCAAAAATTATATAATATTAAAAACATTAAAAACATTTAAAAAGCCTGAAATCATTAAGATATTTGATGAGAAAAGCTCTCTCTATGTCAACCCTATACAATTTAAGATGTGTTCGGGGCATTGCTGGATGTAAATTACATGATATACAGGTAGGGAAAACTTTTTCTTCTGCTTCAAACATTTTTATGGTGTGTCCAGTACGCAATCTTGCTAGACATTTTTTTATTTTTTTATTCCATGGATATAGGAAAATTTATTATTTTTTTTTAATTACTGTATGACATTTACGATTTTTTTCTTTCCTCCAAACTAAGCTGTTTGAACAACAGTCATACATTACATTCATTATCTTTTTCTTAATTTATGTGTGCCAGTCATGTTCATTTAGAAACAATAGGCTCCAGGTGATGATAGCTCTGGGCACATTGGAGCAAGCTTCATTGTTTAACGGTCGCCCCAGATGTTATCTCAACGGGTTTGCGTGTGAAAACACTGAATGTATGGGGTTATGTGTGCAGACCACTGTTAGCTTCGGATTCAGTGCTCGTGCGGTACAGTTTAAGAACGTAACCTATAATGTGTTGTTGCACTTGCATTTTATTTGTTTGAGGTTGACCTCTTTGCTTGGCAATTGTTCGAGCTTCAAGCTACAATTTGTTGTGATGCTGTTATTTTCGGTATTGTGAGCCTGAGCTCGTTTAATGGTGTAAATATATTCATCGCGCATGGATCACGCGTATTGATGGAATTCATTCGAACATATTTTCGAGTTCATGAACAGAATTTTAAGCTAGGAGTGCGAAAAAGGGTTTCAGGGCCGCTTAAAGCTATTTTTTTTTTTTTTTCGAAGCAGCATATTCTTATTTTGCCCAATTGAAGGGGCAAGTGGATAAAGGTGATATGTGACAATTTTGTTTAATTTCTAGAAAAAGCTTTCCAAAAAGATGTGTTATTTATTTTTTTAATGGATTTTTCTCAACGGGTAAAACGGGGTCATATTCCTAGTTACCAACCATTTCTGTGACTAGTAGACTGTCTTAGTTTTCTAAAAATAACCTAAAGATTTTCGCATTTTTCTGTATATATCAATTGTTACATATCACCTTTGTCCACTTGCCCTTCAATTAAATTCCAATTTTACCAAATGATAAAAAACAACCATAGCACGCCTATCATACAGACGGTAACAGATGTACCAGTTTTTTACAAAACAGCCTGCAAAGACTAGAAATATGTTAATTCCCTGTTTCATTTCACGAACTTTATGAACAACATACAGTCTACTTCTATATTATGCAGTTAAATTTTGAAGTTTTCTAGAAACAGTATTTATGTGATGTTATTTTAGCTTTGTAACGGACTTATCTTACGAAATACATCCTAATGGCCGTTTTAGCCCGATCGGTAAGGCTTCAAACTCGTAACCTGATTGTCCCGGGTTCGATCCTAGCCGATCAACCAGCCGAAGATCCACCGTCGTTACTAATGGTGGCTGGACGACGTAAAATAAGGGTCGTAGTCAAAGTCCTCCAAGTGAAACGATAGACCAATAGTTTCCTAGGCCCTTGCTCTGAATCAAAAGAACGGAGCGCTCTGAGCTAAATCGGACTTCCACCTTAATGGTGCTCGTAAAAACGGAAGCCGTACTTATTCCGCCTTAAATCGGGTAGATGTGTCTACTCGGGCTCAGGTACCCGAGTGTTTTCAGAAACAACAACACATCCTAAAATAGCTCCGTTTCCTCTCTTCGTATACATTAATTACTTTTCTTTCTTTCTCTTTTTTTCTTTTCTGTGTGCATGTGTTTTCTCTGTGTTGAACAGAGAGAGAACTGGTTTTTCTTTATTTTATTTTTGTTTGCTCTTTAAAAAGTGCCTATTTCATAACAAAACTTACTAGCTATCTTTTTACAACTATCTCTTCAGTGTGGTATGTTATCGGTTTTCTGCTTCACCGCAAACATATCCGAAATTATTTTCCAAGAATTTCGAATATTTTTGTTGTTGTTATTATTTGGAAAATGAGAAACATTTTGTGCTTGTTCTCCTTATAGTTGAGATTGTAGTAAATGCCCATTATATTATTTGTCAAGAATATTGAACTGTTTTCTGAACTGATAAGTACTTCCGCGTACTTTCGTAAATTAAAATGATATTAAATAAACTGCACTGCATTTAAAGATTTGTGGATATACAGCTAATATTTTTTCATTCGCTTGATAATAAAAGGTCAGATATTCGTCATGACAGGGTTGATCAGATGTTTTCAATCCCTCAAACGTATTTCGCGCTTTGAATATCGAAAATGCGTCTCAAAAACCTAGTCAAGAGTATTTCATGTTTTGTATTTTTTTTAAGAAGAAAATAGCATCCCAGAAAAGAGGAAAAAAAAAAGCAATTGGATTTTTTTTTAATATTACGTGTGAATGTTTTGTTAATATTTTATAAACAAAATGTCAAATATTCTAAATGTTAAAATCAAAATTGTACTCATTTACACATTTCTTCTTTCCCTGCAATCCGCCATTTAATCCTTACAAAGTTTGATTTTTTTTATAGAATTACAATAGAACCTCAAAAATCCGAACTATTTGGCACCATTTAGGTAGTTCATATTTTCGAATAACACTTACAAAATACCGTTTAGGAAAATAGTATATCATTTAATCAAATAAAGTGAGAAAACAATATATATGCACATAACATGTAGTGCAGTACATAACGTTGCAATGTGTGATTACCTTTTTTAACAAATTTATCAAAAATTTATTCCCATTGTTTACTGACCAAAAAGAATTTTTCTTAAAACTTCAAAAGTGCTATAAGAGGTTTTTGACGCGTCGAATTTTTGGCGTTCTATTGTAATCCCAATTTGTCTTTAGTTTTTTTATGCCATTTCACTGGGCCAAAATGAGTGTTACTTCGCCAAAAAAATACGAAGCAGTATTTTCAGTCCTTGAAGAAAAAAAAAATCTAGTTAATCTCTAGGTCAGGACTAAACGGATTATCTTGCATTTCTTAAAATATAGTTTACATACACAACATTTGCAATGTAGTAAGCATGTTGCAAATATTCTTGTTGTAATAGTCACCCAATGTCTGTGTACTCCCAGGAATAGAAAAATGTTATTCTGAAAAACAAGGTATTGATAACTTAAGTAGACTCACACACAATGAAACACAATGAATAATTCATGTTGATTTATTACTGTGTTCAACTTGCTTTATGAAGTTTTGCGTTGTTCCACTGAAGAATGGCCCTGGAAAATGCTAAAAGGAAAAGAAAACTTGTTTTACAAATCGGGTCAATTTGCTAAAATGGTTTAATGCTTTGGGCGGACACACACACACACAATATAGGCTTCATTTTAGTACAAACAGTAGCTCAGGAAACAATATTTGCTGCTTAGTAATTATTTTAGTTTTTGCGTTACAGACTCGGCTTGCGAAATGTCCTTTTTTCAATATTTTCAACCATCGTTGATTTCTTGATTATGCACGTGTTGAGCATTATTGTTACCATAAAATTTGTAGGAAAGACTCAGCAGAACACCAAAAAAAGAGCTCTAAAATCACTATTAGGAATGAAATCTGTGTTTTTAAAATCATAAATGATTGTCTTTTACAATTGTATATAATTACAGTCCTGATTGGTTTGTGGACAGGAGATCGCGAAAATTATACTAGACAGCAACTTAACTTGACACTAAACGTCACTACGGGCGGAGCCAATAAGAGCTCACTAGCAGTTAGCGATCTCCTCTAATTCGCCAAGTAGGCTGTGACGTTTTATCTAGCTCGTTTTTCGTAGGCTAACGTCACACTGACGTCACGATGTTTTTGTCAAGAAATCTTGCAGTGTAGTATGAAGAGGTTTAGTTGCTATTCCGTCACATTTCAACCACTCTTTACCTATTTTGCTGAATTCATAGATTCAGGCATTTTGAAGTACAGAATTTGCCGTGATTTAAATTAATAACTTTTAATTTGATTAATAGAATGTTACAAAAATGTAGATTAAAAGGCTTGTGGCGAATACGGAATATTAGCAAAACATACAGTACATAAGATTAACCTTTCAAAATCATTTTGTTACATAAATTTCCCGAATGGGTTAATAAGCCACTGTAAATTGCCTTGGTTTATTTGGTGAATCGTTTTAAACTTTAACAGGACTTTTAGTGTAATTTAAAAGATTGTGAAGCGCATTTAAATTAAAGAATATAATTTAACTTCAGAGGGTTGGAGTGAATTTAAATTTATTCAGTTGACTTCCTTTACCTTTATTGCATTGGCATCGCCATGCGGGTACTGCTAGTATATTTTAAAGTCATAAAGAGCAGACATTTCTTAATTTATGACCTCGTCAGAAGAAAGCATCACCGGGACTTCATACTCTTTAATTCGCTTGACTTAGAAATAAAAAATAGAAGTGGTGCAAAGTTATCTGACTGGCTCAGATTCCATGAATGACTATCGCTCCTTTTGGGAGCTTCTAGAACAATAAGTAGTCGGGAAAAGTCTTTTTTATAGATCAAAAACTATCCGTCTATCAGAGTTCCTGATATATCATCACGCTATCTTTTACTTCCGATACTAAATTTCGCTTATCAACCTCTTGAGGAGCGAAAATTCATTATCAGCTTGATGCGAAGATTAATCGTATCTTTTTATTATTTTTAAATTGGTTTCTCATAAAGTCCATGTAGTCTTGCATTAGTTTTTACTTGCTGCTGTTTCAGATAATTTTTGAACCACGTGATGGTCAGATGTATTAACTTTGTACCACTTTCTATTTTCTAAATTAGACCGCAGAATAAAAGAAGTTTAAAATAAAAACGTAATTCTGCTTTCTGCTGACAAGGTTATAATAATTTTCAACTTCTCCTTTTACGAAACAAGATGATAGCACTATATACAGCTAATACTAATATCCAATAATTTTTGAATTATTTTTTGGAAACTATTGGAAATCTAGGGATGCTATGAAATAAAAATGAGATTTTTTTAACATTTAGAAGTTTTAGTTTTCTAGCTTAAAATTGCACAAATTTAAATACGGTAGCACTTCGAAAGATAATGTTCTGATTTCTTAATTAATGTTATTTATGAGGCGGAAAAAATAAACCTTAGTGATTTGAGTATACTTATGCCCATGATTTGAATATGCTTAAAATTCATTTGGTATATGTCTGTGGATAGCTAAAATTACTCATCTGCTTGAATGATTGCAAAAAAAGCTCCGTATCCTCTACGCGTAGATCGATATCGCTTCTTACGTACGAAAATAGTATTTTAGATGGAATGTTTCGCATGCCGGGACATCTAAATTCAAAATACTTAGTGTCATCTAACGGCAGTGAAGCAAGATAGTACTTAAAATTCTCTATAGCATGCCAGTTTTTTCCAAGGGATTTCTGAAAGTCTCGCCATGTGTGCAGAGGAATCTCAACATTGTGTATTGTGAAAAAGGCCGTTAATGAACAAAATTTCACGTCTCATTAATTGTGTAATTTAGTTAAATCAGTTTCCTTAAAATATTTGTTTAAAATATCGTAACTTATGTTTACCTTTTAAATGCTATGATGTATTTACAATGCATCATACTACCGTGATCCGTTTGAATCAAATTTTGAAAACTTATCGTCCTTAATAATGACGTGGAATAAAAATCCAAAAAATCCTTGAGACATTCCACTCTTAGCAGCGAGAAAGGGTAAGCGAATTCGAATCTGAACTTACAGCAAGGTTGGGAAATCGATTAAATGACACCTAATGTTTCACAATCTTGTTCAGGAGAAAAACTCATAACAAAGAGTGCTAAAACATAAATTGTAGCCCCTGAGTATTCCCTTTCTCTTCACTGAAATTTTACATATGGATATGAAAAGCTATGCAGTCTCGCTTAGACGTCCTACCTGCAGATGCTCTCCGAAGGGACGTCACCATGACCACCCAAAAAGTTCCTTCTTTTTCATATTTTGAGACAGTATTGCAATATTGCGATTGTTTCATAAAAATTATTTATTTTAATTTCAGCATTGTTATTATTTTAATAATGCCCAATGTCCTTTCCCATTCAGATGTGGTGTTGCGATATGTGTGTATGCTCGTATTTTAGTGTTTGTTAAAATTCGTTAATTCTTTCGGTAAATTGAGAATTCCCCCCCTCCCGCTCAAGAATTCAAGTTTTTCTTTATTTGCAGAAGAATGCGACTATATTTTCCGTGGTGATTACTGCACACCTGAATGAGTGCTATCACCCCCACAATTTATAAACACAATTTAGATTCACGTTTAATATGTTGCTTCAGAATTACTGTGTGGGATATGTACTATGCTGCCGTGCTAAGCGCAGAAGTGATATCTGCAGCTAAGCTCAAACTGAGATGTTGCTTTTTAGCCTACTTTCCCGTTAAAAATAAAAGAAAGACGAAAAAAGTATTAAAAGTAGCTTAATGCATCTAAAAAATATCGCCAAGTCCAAAAAATATCGCCAAGTTAAAAAAATAAAAAGGTAAAATGAATATCGAAAAATTAAAAATTTGAAAGTAGGGTATTGAGATGGGGAATTTGTGCGTCGGTCGGTCGGTCTGTCTGTCCCCCCCTAATAACTTTTGAATGAACATTCCGATTTGGACAAACTTTTTTTTGTTGGAAAGATCTCGGCGAGTACAGCTCATTCCCATATTTGATTTTTTGATTTGAACAATTTTTGGTTCAACTTTGAGCCGTTCAAAAAACCGGTCCCGCGATACTAACTTTTTAATGAACAGTCCGATTTGAACAAACTTTTTTTTGTTGGAAAGAACTTTTCAATGGTACTTCATTCCCGTATTTACATTTCCGATTTGAACAATTTTTCGTTCAACATTGAACCGCTCAATCAAGCTGTCACCCCTAATAACTTTTGAATGAACAGTCCGATTTAAACAAACTTTTTTTTGTTTGAAGCATCTCGGCAAGGATACTTTATTACCGTATTTAAATTTTCAATTTGAACACTTTTGGTTCAACATTGAACCGTTTAAGTAACCTTTCTCCACCTAATAACTTTTGAGTGAACCGTCCGAATGGAATAAACTTTTTTTTGTTTGAAAGATCTCGGAGAGGCTTTCCCATACATTCCCATATTTCGCTTTTTGATTTGAACCATTTTTCGTTCAATATTGAACCGTTCAGAAAAAAAATAACAGCGTTTACGGGGAATTTAAGTTGAATGTTGATCCTGAACTTAAAGTCGGATTTCCTTCAAACTAACTTTGTAAGAAAATGGTTTTGATAAATAATGTTTGTAACGTACTTTTCTGAGTAATCTTCTGTGAGGACTCTGATTCCGACTCCGACTCCGCAAACATGGCGGAAATGCAGACTCAGAAAAAAAAATGACTGACTGTGCAGACGATTTTTTGTTTATTTTTTCATTTGTTTTATTTTATTTATTATTATTATTATTATTATTATTATTATTTGGCAGACGATGTTTTTTTTGTAACAAAAATTTTTCATTCACGAGAACATTTTATTCTTTATTTATATTTAACAACTGGCAACAGATTAAAAGTGAAATTCGAGACATTTTATTAACGGACGAGTTTTTTTTTCTTTTTTTTTTCTTTCTTTGATAAAATGTGTTTTGATGCTCTTTGTACTTTTATTTATTTATTTATTTATTATTATTATTATTATTATTATTATTATTATTATTATTTTTTTTTTTTTTGAAAACGATGGAGGATTTTTTCTACGGAGGAACTGTAACAGTTACACTCTTTAAAAGGTGCGACAAAACTTTATTTATTCTTAATTACTTTTTACGTGTCTATTTCATCTGATGAAAGGGGTATATTTTGCTTTTCGAAATCAGCTCTAAGTGCTAAAAAGGTACGTTTGACATAATTTTAAGTCTCAGATAATCAAGAGAATAATGATCAGATGCGAGAATGCCGATGTCGATGTACGGGAAAGTAGGCTCGTTTAGTTCTTGACAGAACTTCTTGTTAAAGTTTTGTGCCTCACTGTATTTGATTCAGATGAAACTTTTTCATATATTTTTTTTTAAATATTTCCCGTTCTCAAATGACCATATAATTTTGTATTTCGGTAGAATACGTCACAAAGAACCACCCGATGGCGATAATTCAATTTTGTTTTTAAAGTGCAGATACGACTTTTGTGCTTAGCACGGCAGTGTTCTTTAAAGGTTAATTCTCACCCCCGCCCGAACAATTATTACTTCGTCAGCAGATCTGACAAAAGCGCGGTTTTGATTTCATTTATTTGGTTCACACACATTCCTGCAGGCAGACGAAGGAATTTTCACCTCGGAATAAATTACCGAAGAACATTGTCCCACATTACCTACTCATACGTCACTATTACGTCACGAACCAACCTTGCCGGAAGCGCCATCGTGCAGATCGCTCGTCTTCCCATTTGTGAAAAAGAAGATGAGTAGAGCAAGTCCTTATACTTCCGGGCAAACATCGTGCGACCTTATAAGGGCGGAGGCGCCGGAAGAAAAGAGCGAAGAGGAGCATGGTGTTATTTATATCCCTCTGGGTGTTCGAATCGGGAACGGAGGACCGAATCGCATGAGTCATGGAATTTCGCCGTCGGAATATCCCCGACTTGCGGGGTTTTCTGGTTTCGTTCGCCTTTTTGCGGCTCCTGATACCTTCGCGTAAGGGGCTCGGCAGGTCCTTAAAAAGAAAGCGGTGTTGTGTATCTTGCTAGATTTTTGACATCATCGTGATGAATTGAATCGAGATCAGCCGATGTGCCGTGCATTTGCTGTGTACTGTTTATTTTATTGCTTGTGTTAAATATTTTGCAGAGCTGCTTTGCACAACAAATGCTTTGCGGCTGGGGTATTCAGGCTTTTGCACATGGGACGGGAAATCTTTGTTTTTGCTATTTCCTTAAAGGAATATCTTGATCAAAGAGCAGAAAAAACAAAAAGGATGTCAAAGCTTGATTTTACACATATTAATAAAATAATCATTGTCTCTATTTCATTACATTACAAATATCTTTATACTATGAATGGTTTTGTAGCTATTGTGCTTTTTTTCTAAAATACATTCGATGAATAATAAAGAAAGCAACAATATTTGAAATTACAGTAGAACTCCAATTATCCGAATTAATTGTTATGGAACCCATTTGGATTATCAAAAATTTGGATAGTTGGATTTTTTTTTTCTGAAAAGAGGAAAATTTTTAATCAGTAACTGTAGTGTAGATATGTTAAAAATGGGAGAAAAAGCTATTTCTAAAGAAAAAGAGTTTTCAATTAACAAAAATCCTTTTCATCAATTCCTTTTGCTTCAATCTACTTGACATCCCCCTCCCCTTCTGAAACAAGTGCAAATAGATAAAAATGAAACTGGTACACATTTAATTAACAGTAAATTTTTAAAAAATAAACACTATTCACTTTAGTTAATTTTCAGTTCAGTAATCACTTTTCATGTAGCTTAATTTTTGTAACCCCTCCTCCCACAGTAACTTTGAGATGTTTAAAAACCATTGTCTCTCTTAAGGATATGGTCAATGATCTCAATAGCATACTTTCTTTTTTTTTTTTTTTTTTTAATGCATTTTTGAACCAAGCGGGCTTTAAATCTCAAAATTACATATATGGAGAAATAAGTCTATTAATAATAAATCAGACTTAAAAAAGCATGGAACTTTTATTAAGCCCTAAAACCAATTATGAAAACATGGCCAACAAGTGACACTGGAACCAGAGACAATAATAGTCTTAACAATTCATTCGTTAACAAACTCTATGCTCTTAAAAGGTGCTTAATATATAGGTTATTCTTCATCTATATAGTGGGAGTTCTTTAACCACCAATCTATAAACCATTGTTTTCAAAAAACCACATAATTTTTCAGAAGTAAACAGGAAGTAGTGTGGTTAAAAATCCCTATACTGTGCGTTGCAAAAATTACAGTATTCTGTAAAAAATTGTCAATTTATAATATTTTCTACTTAGCTCAAAGCTTTTAAATCAAAAGTCATTATTTCAGAAAAAATGGTACCGAGATTGTCTTTGTAAATGTAGCTGGTAAACCAGTGAGAAAGCAAAAAACACGAAAGAAATCGAAATACTTTAGAGCATATAGTATAAATAAATGTTACTGATCGCTTATGGTTTTTGGTGCATGTTTGAGATACCACATGAATATCGGACCTTTCTCCATTGTCTGATATGGATGTACATCTCTGTTTTAGTTGCATGTTTTGGTTCAATACAATACAGTGGACGCTCGATATAACGACCGTCTATGTCCTACAGAAAACGTTTATAACGAGTGGTCGCTATAAGAGGTAGAACATTAGAGTATATTGGGATACATTTGGGGATTTTCTCACCGGGTCGTTATATTAGGATGGTCTTTATAACGTGTGGTCGTTATAACGCGCTTCGACTGTACTAACTTATTTAAAAAAAAAAAAAGCTATTGAACTACTATTTTGACACAATCTGAATATTAGGTCAAAACCTCTGTTTCATAATGAGCATTATAAAAAGCTGTTTATACTGTATTTATTCCCACAGACGACTAAACCTATATTGAAATTTTGTAATACGGGCATTTTTTCTGTAGATAGAGAACTCTGCAGCCAATTTTTCAACTTCCTAACTCTTGATTACTGACTTCCACCTTGGATATTAAACCTTTTTCTCCCCATATAGGTGAATTCTGCCTTTGCAGGGGGAAATTCCTCCTAGGTTTAGGAGAAAGCATTTGTTTGGAAACTAAGTTTGGACCAGTAATTGATCAATAGTGACAAGAATGGCGGTTTATTAAGTTGTTCCTTGCATTTGTTTCTTCAATTCTAGGAATGCCCCAATTAAATTCTTGATAACCTTTTGGCTTCATTTGAGATCACCATTTCACCCTCTGGTCATCGTACCTAGTGACTTTAGCAATAGATTGGGAAAAAAGGATTAGTATCCTTAAAAAATTCCACTGTGCTTCAGAGGACTAATATCATGTCCCCCTAGTTTTAGTTGAATTTGACTTTTTAAATTTTTATTTTAATACATTATTTTTAATAAATGAACAAATGTATAGCTTATAATATTTTATTTACTTACCATTTTAAATTTGATTATAGACATTCACAGCATGGTGCAACTCACATTTACGAAAAGCTGGGACCCAAATTGAAAACATTGAAGAAGATTTCCGTAATGGGTTGAAACTCATGCTACTTTTGGAGGTGATATCCAGTGAAACATTGCCAAAGCCTGACAGGGGAAAGATGAGGTTTCATCACATTGCAAATGTTAACAAAGCATTAGATTTCATTGCCAGTAAAGGTGTCAAATTGGTTTCCATTGGTGCTGAAGGTCAGTAACCTTTTTGAAACTTATTTTTTTTAATACCTTTTTAGATGCTTCCACCTGTGGATTTGTCCATGAGTTGTTTTGATTGGAATTAGCTACACAGTTACAACTTATATTTCTTAAAATCCAAATGTTTTTTTTTTCTCCCCATTGATTTACCATGACAACTAGTTCTTTCAGAATTAGAAACTCTCAAAAGCCATGTTTTCATGAATTTTCTTACAAACATTTGAGAAAAAAGTTATTTGGCTAAAAGAATTTCCTGGCTTCTAAGATTTTGTAATTTTTGTTGGTCTCTGCTCATGAGAATCATAGATATCAACTTGTTAACAGATTCATCATGTCAACCTTTTACACATTTTTTTTTTCCCTCTTCATCAAAGCTCTAGTTTTTATTTCTTCCAAAAAGTTTTATGTAAGAATAAAACTTATTGTTTTATTCTTTTGTAAAACTGATTTTTTATTTTGTACTCTATATGAATTTAACTGCTTATCATCTCATAAATTACCATTATATCTGTGGGTGAAGCTTGGTAAAAGTTATGTAAAGTGCTGGTTACAGAGGCCCGGCCCATGTTATGTCTTTTGTAGCTCACACATTTATATTAAAATCAACACCAGAGTATAATAAATATTTTAAGGCTTAAGTACACTCTATACATTTTCTATTATTTTCTTCGTTTCATCTTGTAATAATCTCATAGTTTCTTATTCCAAACAGCTTATTTATGATTACAAAGCTTTTAAACATTCTTTCTAAATTTGAAACATTAAAAATGTTTTTAATTTATATGTATTACTTCTAACCTGTTTCTTTTAATGCAGTTTTTTTCTCAGAAAGTTATAAATTTGTATCCCTATATTTAAGTGACTTTAGTACTTTGATTACATTTCTATAAGTTGCTAAAATCACTGATTTTTTTTTTTTTAAATATTCTTTCGTAGAAATTGTTGATGGAAATGTCAAAATGACTCTTGGACTTATATGGACCATTATTCTTAGGTTTGCAATTCAAGACATCTCTGTTGAAGGTATGTTAATTGAAATTAAAATTAATTATTGAAAAATATTCTTTCAAGAAAAAACTTTATTCATCTCAAAATAAAGACTCAATTTAAACTATGGTTCATAATAAATGAATTGAAGGGCTTGGGGGATGAAGGGGTTAAGTGACAAAACAGAAATTGTGAGTAATTAAAGTTCAAATTTTTATTGTTGTAGTTGTTGCAGCTTTTTTGTTTTCTGGTTTTGTCATTATTGTGCATATGGAATTGGTCTATTGACATCTACTGTTTGATGTACCAAGTTTTATTTGCTTACCTGTATCCATTGCCTACCATTGTACAGAGTGGTTATTTTTTAAAATGCAACTTAGCCCCTTCATGCTCCAAGCCCTTCAATTATGTAAATATACAGTGTTTGAAACTTTAAATAGTGTTAAGAAAGGAAAACATTGTTACTGTATTGTTAGTTTTTTTTTTGTGTCCATTTGTTTATTGTATCAAATTAATTTTTGTGTAATTGATGACTATAATTTTTTATTGAGAATATGCTTTTTTTTATGAAATAGTAAACTGTTTTAAAATTTGGTTTTCAGGTTCATTTAAAATTAGTCTAGTCAAAATTTAATGACAGTTCAGTCAACTTAAATTTCTTATTTTAAAATATTAAATTTGTACATTGCTTGATGAGATGAGTAAAGTATATATTGTATGGAATTTTAAGAACATGTTTCAATTTGTAAATAGAAGTTACTTAATTACATTGCTACAAGACAGCATTCATCTATATGGCTTTAATCCTTTCTATTATTCATGATGATGTGCATTTTTAAATTGTGTTTATCATGAAAAATTAAAAAACACTTGTGTTTAATATTAACGCTTAGTCGTTTGAGTGTTTCTTGTCTCATTCTGAGGGGCCCTCATTCAGAAATCACTCGTATTTTGAGCTTAAAACTGGTCTACTATTCATTAAAATTTTGAACATATAAAATATTCAGAATATTTATTTGAAGTGAGAAAGCATGTGGACCACAGCAAGTCAAATAGAATATTTCAGAAGAATATTTCAAGCTTTTACTTAATGCCATCTTCAACTGAAAGATAAATTAAAAATGAAATATTATAACTTGTGGAAATTTGTTTGAATATGAAGTTACTCTACTTCATTATAGGAACTCACTGTGCAAAAAGTTTCAGCTTGATAATATGTTGGGATTCATAGGAAGTAAAAATGTTTTGATAGCCTGGCACAAGTTGCTCAATTGCTCATGTTTTAGTAGAAATGTAGAACGGAAGTTTAATTCTTTTAACCATTTTTTCTCCTTGCCAATATATGTGTTATTGATATTCACTCTATTTTATTTTTCATTCAGAGATGACAGCTAAAGAAGGTCTACTTCTATGGTGCCAAAGAAAAACACAGCCGTACAAAAATGTTAATGTACAGAATTTCCATCTGAGGTAAATCATGTGAAATTGTTCTTTGCGAAATCTTTATTAAAAAATAGTGACTTTCTTCTTTTGCTTTGCAGTCCGGTAATTTTCATATATATTTTTGTTTTCAGTTGGAAAGATGGTTTGGCTTTCTGTGCACTTATTCACAGGCATAGACCTGACTTATTAGATTACAGTAAACTGACAAAGGTAATGTATAATATAGCTGTTGGATCATAGTTTTTATTTCATTGTTTTCAAATTACCTTATTTTTCCTCAAACAGCCTGATTCTAATTCTAAATTCCTACCTTTAAATTCTGCCCAAAACATTCATTGATATAGAAAAAATTCAAAAACTGTATTAGGCAGAATAGGATGTAGAACATAGAATGTTTGCCTTCCAAATCAATGTCGGATTTTTCATTACTCTTTGATGCTTTAGTTTTATTGAATTGACCATGTCATTCAAAAATATAATATAAAGTCTTCTATGTATTAAGTTGTATACAGTTTACTTTTAAAAGCTTGTTTTAGCTTTGAAGTATTTTTAATATGCTTTTATTAGTTTCTGTGTGTGTTTGTATGTATGTATGTAACTCTGAATAAAAGGTAAAATTCACGTTCTTTGCAAATATAAAAGCAATGTATTTAATATCATTATTAATACTAAAGGCTGAACTGTATTACATGTTGATGTGTTATTAGTGCATGTTAGTTTGATTTACTCTAAAAGCGTATCTTTTAGTTTTTTTAAACTATAATTGAATTCTTGTTTGCACCTAAAAAAGATGAAATTCTAGTAATTTTTAATGTTAGAAATATTTAAAAAAAAAATTCTATGAGTTAAATTAAAAGTTCGTTTTATTTCAAGTTTTTTATTTTAAATTAAACTATTTTGTGTGCTGTACAATAATTCCTTGTAAACATTTTTTCCTTACTAGGACAACCCTATTCATAATTTAAACCTTGCTTTTGATGTTGCTGAGAAATATTTAAATATCCCAAGAATGTTAGATCCTGAAGGTACGAATATTTTCTACATTTTAATGATTTTAAAATTATATTTTAGTTTTTTCATATTTTCGCATGCATATTGCCTTCTTGATCTGATTTTGAAGTTTTTACTCATTACTAATACATAATTTTATTGTTTGACATTTTTTATATGTATGATTCATTTTTAATAATAATGTAATGATTTTAATAGTCCTAAATTTTAATCATGGATTATGTTTAAAAATTGTTACACATCTTTTATGTTACATGTTTTCATTTCATGTCAGTTATGTTACATGTCAGTCATTATTTACTTTTGGGTGATCCTTATCTTTAAGAGTTGTTCTAATTAGTAGTTGTTAGTGATGGGAACAAAATAGCATTAAGTATCTTGAGATTATGAGTTTTTTTTTTTTTCACCTTTTTTTTTGAAAAATTTATTGTGTAAAAATCTTAAATCCAAGATGAGCCAGAATGTGCATTTCGTAAGTTGCATGCAGCTTTTTTTTTCTGAGTTAGTTATTAGTAAAAAATCCCGCAAGTTGCAGTAGAAGTTAAGTTAGAAAAAACCTTTTTCCACATGGAGAGAAAAAAAAATCATAAAAGATATTTTCAGTCCCCCATCTTCTTACCACTTTGTTTTAAAGATTAGGATTATCACATATTGCTTTACGATGCTGAATTATGTATCAGAGAATTCTATACACACAAAAGTTTTTCTAGAACTCAGCAACTTTTCTCTTCGCGCATTAATTTTATAACATTTTTTTTCATTGGCTTTATCTCCAAATTATTTTTGCTTTCATATAAAACAAAAAGTATGATTTATTGCAATAAATATGTAAGATTATTCTTCTCAAAATTCAACCTAAGCAAATTTACAAAAATAAGATTATTCAATTTCATGATTTTCAAACACCATGTGAACAAACTTAGAGACATAAAATATTAAGTTGAAATATAGAAAAAGTCCTCATTATAAAATTTCAAAGTGAATGGATAAAAAAGAAAGAATTTTTTTAATGTAATTCTTTTCACTGTTAAAAGCATAATATTTTAAAATTGCTGATTGTCTATTCTGTAAATATATATAATATACACACACATATTCTAATGCTTTACGGTTTGAGCATTTCCATTAGTATGCAAATGATAGAAACAAAGAAAGTAATAGTAGTGATTAGTGATGGTATTGAAAAAAAAAACGAACTAAAATAATTTATAACTCAATGGTTAGTTATCATTTTAACCAAAATAATATTTGCAGTTTACTTTTATGGTACTAACAAAACATTTTAAACTTTTATGATTTTTAAGTTGATTTTTTAATGGAATGGTTCAATATTAAATTTGTGAAGAAAAGATTTTTGTTCATAGCATTTATTTAATCAAACATAAAACGACAAATACCTTTGTGATCTCTGCATTTGAATTTAAGTATTAAAGCTTGTCCACAGAACCTCTTGTTAAATGTTTTTAAACTGATCAAAATTAACCTTAAAATGTTTAAATAAATGAACTCTTTTGTGCACATGTTCTGGGTCAGAAATGCTTTCAGACAAAGTTCATGCAAAGCCAATAATCTACCTACTAGATTCTATAGCTATAAAAAGGATTATATTTTCCTCATTGTATCTACTGCTAACTTTTATTTTGATTGTTTCGAATTAAACAAATTTTTCAAATAAAAATAAAAAAAATGTGAAAAATGATTCTGGGTATCTTGTGATCTTTTAAGATTAGGAAACTTTTGTTCATTTGACTGTTCTCGCAAAGGTTATTGGCAAGTAGAGTAACAGATTGACATTCTCGATTCAATAAATCTGTATTAAAATTTTATTTTCAAACATTTATGAGTTAATGTGTCTTTTGCCTTTTTCTTTTACATCAGGGGTTCCCAAACTTTTTTGTTCAGTAGACCCCTTGCCTACTTTTCGAATTTTCCCTTGGACCCCCTTCCTTGGGGTCATTCCAAAACTAATCAGGAATCGTAATAATATAACTCAGGCATTCTAAAACCGGGAATTAAATGGTTAAGTTCCATTTATTGATGTTCTAAAACAACCGGATAACTTTCTAAAAGATTCAGTTTGACAGTTTTACTGCAGAGTAAAAAATTAAAGTTTAAGTGAAAAGAAATCATATGAAGAGAAAAACGTAACATTTTAATGCATACTTTCGTAAAAATAATGGCACAAAACTTAAATCAGCTAATATTCTTACATAGAATAGGTGTACAAGGAAGAAAAAGACTTTTAAGTGGGGCAGAGTGAATTTGGTGCATCAACAAAAGGACCCCTATTTGCCACTTGTGGAACCCCAATTTTTTCTTTCCTTCATATGAACCCATTCCGAACTCCGGAGGACCCCTGGGGGTCCCTATGGACCACTTTGGGAACCACTGTTTTTCATGAAAAAGAAATTAATACTAAGCCATCATAACGCTTATCACTTTTTATGATTTTATTTAATTTTATCTTTTTTTTATTCTTTGGTTTTGACTTTGTGGGAAAGTAGGCTGAAAAGTGGGCAAAGATATATTTAATAGGAGTAAGGTAGGATATATGTATATATGTGTGTTTTTTGTACAAAAAAATGTTTAAATTGACACACAAAAGTGTTTGATTAGTGTTATTTGAAATTAAAACAAAAAGCATGATTTCATTCTGCAATTGTATTGGAAATTATTTACATTGTTTGCATTTTATAGTTAATCAAAAAATTAACTTGCATCTTGGATATTTTCATAATGTACAAAATCTAAATACTCATGATAAAATTTCTGTTTATTCCTCAATTGTTATTTCTGAAGTTACTTCTTCTTTTTCAATACATTTTTTAAAGAATTAAAGTCTGAATTAAATATTGTTTCTTTATATTTCTCCATGGCAAGCTGAATTTGAGTGAAATCATGCTTTTATTTGCTTGAAGCATGTAGAGTGCATTAACCACTTTGATCTAGCAAACAAAGTTCAGAAGAAAAATGCATGGATATTCAAACGAGAGTCTGAACCCAAAACTTCACTTAAGCTGTTTTTTTTTTTTTTTGGCGAGGGTGGGGGGCTTTTTTTTTCCTTTTTAACTTCTTGAAACAATTATAGTTAGCACTTCGTTAAAAATGAAAAAGTTAAAATTGCATCAGGAAGTACAAAATAAGGTTCAAATAGAATTTAAAGTAGTATGTTAAAAAAGGTAAAATATAAATTGCATTGAATTTGTATTTCATTTAATAAAGAGGTATGATTTTATCCTATGTCAATAGCTTTAACTTAAATATACATGTAAATATTTTTTGTTTCCAAGAGTCCTTGAATCTAGAACTATCTTGAATTCAAGTAGAATACTTTTTCGTAACTTAATCTTAACAGAACACAAATTATGCATTAGCTATTTCAGCTGTCATTTCATTAGGCTGCATAATATTTGTAATACTGCCTTTCTGCAATATATTAAAATTTAGCCCATATTTATCTTGTATGATATACAGTATGCCCTTACCTTTATTTTGATGGGAAATTTTTGAAAAAGGTCAATGCTTTCAAAATGATGCTTTTGGAATGTAAAGTTCTATAACCCATACAGAATTAAGTTCAGTACCGAAAATTTGGGTATTCTCCTTCTACCAGATCTTGATTGGGTTCAGACGTACTAATTTCCCTCCATAATTCACCTGCATGGGAGTGGACCACTAACCGACATATTTCTCAAATGTAGCAGTTGTATAAATGACGTTATTACTTTCTTCAGACATGGTCAACACTCCCAAGCCCGACGAACGTGCAGTCATGACTTATGTATCTTGTTTCTATCATGCTTTCCAGGGTGCACAACAGGTAATGTTGTTGTGTTCTATGTGAACATTATTTTACTTTGTTGTTATGTCTTGCCCTTTTCCACAGACATCAACAATACACCCATGCCAGATGAGCGTGCTGTCATGACATATGTATCTTCATACTATCATACCTTCTCTGGTGCCAAGCAGGTATTGTATTGCAAGTATTTGTTTGTGAAAAGTCTTTTTCACCACTTTCAATCGAAACTGATGCGAAAGTGAAGAAAGTATATCAATGGCATAGTGAGAGAACCTCATACTTCAGGTTTCCAAAAGTAAGTAGGGATTTGTGCAATCAGAAATTGCGCTCATGCATCCTTAAAAGGAGGAAAATTGAAACATGGCATCATGCTAAAATCAAAGTCCTTACTCAGATCAGCAACTGTAATAATATGAATAACTTAGTATCTTAAAACTCTAAAAGTAGTACTTAAAATGCAGCATGAAAATATTATTTCTCTACTTTGAGAAGTTAAAAATTTTGGATTGCATAAAATGTTTATGAGAAAGTAATTGCTGTTTCATCATAAGCTTTATTTCTTTCTAAAAATTGTAGCTAACTGACTTTTGAGGCTCTCTTACTGTGCTATATATTGACTTTAGTACATGCTATATATTTTTGTACTTTATTTACTACATTGCATATATTAATGTAATATTCTACTTTTATTACAGCTTTGATTTTTCTTTATGAATTAGTTTTGTATATGAAGTCAGTTTATCCGCCATTTAAAAAGACTTGGTGTGCATAGTTTTTTTTTTTTAAATAAAATTGAGCAATATGATGTACAAATTTGAACCATTGAAAAATAAGTAGAAAGAATAGTGATTCTATTTCTCTATCATTTTATGGAAATGTTTTTTATTTACATTTCCATAATAAAGAAGTGCTTTGTTGTTTAAGGAACAAAAAAAAAATGTTATTTCAAACCAAATGCCCTACATCTTCATAAAGTTAATGTAAAATTTTGTGCGAACTTTTTATTTCTGCTTATTTTATTATTATTTATTATTTTTGATTGCAGAAATCAAATAATGAAAATGAAGTTTTGTAATTTATACACTTGAAATTAAATTGTGTCGAAAACTATAGTTCATTCTTAAAACTGAATGTGAATTGAAAACTGCAATTGCTTACTATACGTGTAGTTTTTAAAATAAAAATTGTATAAGCAGAGATTTTTGCTATTTAGAACCCTGAGAAATATTATTTTTCATCAAATGATTTTTTTTTTTTCGTAGCAGAGTGTATAGATGTGAGGCTCTTGTTTGCATAGTAGTTACTGTAATTATTTAATTATGTGATTGCTGTGGCATGAAAATTTAAATTTTTGTAGTCATAAAATAACATTTTATTTAATTTAGTTCAAGATGCTGATTATTTTGTATACATTTGTGGGGGATTCTGTCCCACTTGATGTTCAAAGAGCAACAAAACTACTTTACTTCTGCTAGAACAATTTATTCTGAGACGATTTAATACACTTAGAACACACAAACATTAAATTGAAGAAAAGGGGTTTGACGTTGTCACTTGGACCATGGCTTGGCCCTCGTTGTTAGGAGCATCTTCTCTCTGCCCCGTCACGTCGTCCTTCGTCGTCGCTCTGCCTCTTGGCTCCGCGCAGCTCTCGGCTCTTGGCTCTGCGCAGCTCTCGTCTCTTAGGTACAGTGCCCTCTTCTGGTGCAAGACAGTTGGTGTAAGAGCTGGAATGACTGGAGGGTGCACCACACCTATATGCTCTAATATCCTAAGTTTCCAGTTATCGAAGTTGCCCTTGACTACAAAGCAGGACTTAGTTTGCATGAGAGCTCGTTTGAACTTCCTGCACCTTTTTTAAATTCTGTTGTGAATTTTTACATGATAGGCGAAATTCAAACTTTTAAGATATGAAAATAGCGTCTGCACTTATTTTTCTTAGTAACTAAACCCTCCTTACAAAATGTTTTAACATTTCACTCGTGTAAACAAAATCTATTATGAAGATTTAGCATTTGGCTACACTATTTTAAAAAAATCTTTCTGATCATATTTTATTTGATAGACTTAAATAGACTTAAAAGATAAAATACAATTGTTATATCAATCACTTATATTTTAGACAATTTTTATTTTAAAGATGTTTTCATGAGTGTTAACTTAGAAAAATTTTACTGTCACGATTTGTTTGTAGAAATATCCTTAAATACAAAATGTAGTTTACATGTAGCTAAATTCATTTTGAAAGCCTTATCCAATTATGAAATTTTAGAAAAGCAATATTTTGTGTAAAGCTTTTTTCTTTCTAAATGTTCTTTGACTAACCCTTTATGCCCCGAATGGCTGGAATCATGCTGAAGCTTTTAAGTACCACTCCTTGTACTTGGCTGAGAGGCCGACAGATGGAACCTGCAATCGGAAACAATTTTCCTAGGGGCCCTAAGGCGTAGGGGGCCTTAGACCCTACTGATTCTCAAAATTTGATAAATTAATTTAGAACATAAAAGGTTAAGTCATTTCATTCAAATAAACTTATAAAGCAACTTTATGAAAACAAAATTTAATTTGTTCTAAACTTAAAATTTTTTACCCAGCAACCACAAAATTCATTTTCGGTCAAAGTACTTTTGTGATGCCTTCGCCATATATCTTTTTATGTTTTGTTAAATTCTAGTTCATTCTTCTGGTTTGTGATTTATTTGTTTGGAGAAAAAAATTATGTTTTGAAAAATATTTTAATTATATAAAAATTTTGTTTCTGTTTTCTTCTTGTGCTAATAGGCAGAAACTGCTGCTAATCGTATTTGCAAAGTATTAAAGGTCAATCAGGAAAATGAAAGACTTATGGAAGAATATGAGAGGCTAGCTAGTGATGTAAGTACTTGAAATAGCTTAGTTATGTGTGTTTTATGTGCTTATAGAACGCAAAAAATAATACGGAAGTTTTAAACAATTTTTAAAATTTTGAGGAAGAAAATTTTATTTTTGGATCAGCAACATTGATTGTGAACTCTAGCTTTGTTTAGCTGCCGTAAAACAAGCAGTTAAAATTGTTGGAAAATTAAAATATGAAATGTGTGTTATTCAATGTGCAGACATAATATTGAAAGAACTGAAGTCAAACTTAAAGTATTGTATGAAAATGTTTAAACATTTTTTTTTAAAAAATCATTTTGTTTTTTTAAACATTTTCTCATCCTATATTCTTTTTTTTTTTTAGCTTTTAGAATGGATTCGTAGAACAACACCCTGGCTGGAGAACAGAACCACCGACAATACCTTAGTTGGAGTTCATAAAAAACTAGATGAATTTAGAAATTATCGCCGTGTTCACAAGCCACCGCGTGTTGAACAGAAAGCTCGTTTAGAAACAAATTTTAACACTCTCCAAACAAAACTTCGCCTCAGTAACAGACCTGCATATCTCCCTTCAGAAGGAAAAATGGTTTCTGTAAGTAATTTTCTCCTCAATTATTACATTTCAGTTCAATCCAGTAATTTAAAGTTATTGTCTTATATTTCAAACAAAATAGAATCATATGCAATGAGATTTTTTGTAGAATATATCCTTTTGTAAATGCAGTAAATGTTTCTTATATAAATGTCTGTCAAGCAAGCATTTTGTTATTAGTATTTTTTACGGGTTTCTAGTTCGAAATGAGATTGTCTACATGCTTTCTTGTTGCTAAATAATGCATTCAACTGAATTAAACGAAATTTCATTGTGAAATATACAATTTTTCTCCAACTCTTGGTTCCTTTTTACATCTGCAGTGCACTTACGCTAAATGTGTGGCATAAAAGAGTTCAATTGTTGTAAGCTTGATTTGCCAAAGAGCACATGAGAGCTTAGCGTCTCTGTCTTCTCTTTTTATTTTCGTTACTTTTTTTCATTTTAGACTGAATTTAAACATGTTTTTAGACTTGCAGTACACCGCCAACTTGGTTATTTCGATAACTAAGTTGGCGGTGTATTGCATGTTCCTGCCTTAGCCCTTGCTTAGGGGCGGTTACTCACTGCTTTATATTTTAGACTGTTTGTGCATATAAGGAATCTAAAGCTCCCTATCTTTATTGAAAATCAATCATTTCTTTTTAAGCAGTTTTACTATCACTTTATTGTGGGAAAAATTCATTTGCATAATTCTTCTTAATTGATGCATAGAAGAACAATTAATTTGTTCTTCTGTGAAAACATTGTTTTATATTTAAAGTTGGTTGCTAATTTTTTATCGTATAATTTAAATTATAATTTGATTTTTAAACCTAATTTTCTTCATCAATTTAATACACATACTGAAAAGAAATATTACAAATACTTCAAATTATCTTAACTGAAAAAAATCATAAAATTCTTTTTTTGCTTAAAATCTACATTTTTGAAATTCCACTGAATATTCTTTTGAAAACTAAATTACCTTAATAAGATCTTTTCAACAGCTATATATATTTTCTGAAAAGAAAATGTATTGAATAATATGTGGATAATGATTTTATTTGGATTAAATATATATCTATATATTCCACAGGACATTGCTAATGCTTGGAAAGGTTTAGAAATGGCAGAAAAAGGCTTTGAAGAATGGTTACTGTCAGAAATGATGAGGTTTGTATCAGAATACTTTCTTACTTGTAATTAATGCAAAAAGGCTGTTTTGCCAAATACATTTTAGAATACATTGTGTATATTTCTATTCTACATGTATATGATGAACAAGGATTCAATTGCTATAAGACAAATTTCACTTGCACACCCCTTAGCAAGTGATGGTTATTTGTAAATGTAAAAATATGCAGATTTTCACACTTGTGAGTGCCTTGATTGTTCTCAAATACTTTCACTTGCTTTTTGTTCCAAAATTTTAATTGAAGTAATATTGTTAATTTTGAGTTTGTTTTCTCTTGTTTAGTTCTTGTAAAGTAGATTCATTTTTGGCAATGTCTCCCTCCATTCTTGATTTTATTTATTATTGATCAAAGTAATTCCTTTGTTCTTAAAATTTTTTATTCTGATATCAGCGAAGAATATTCTGTGTGAAAACTGACGGGGAAATTTAGTTTAATAAGTATAAAAAATTGCAAAATATTTTTTTACTTTCCTCTGACTGATAAAATTTTATATCTGTCAAACTGTTTATTTACTGCAGAAAATGCATTTTTATTTGAGCTCATAAATCGTAGTCATGTTTGATTTTTTAATGCTTTGCATTAATTTATATTTTATTAAACCTAATCTTTTTTGTACAGTGGGAAGATAATCTTATAGGGAATTGCCATTCTTGTGAGATTTCTAGAACATAACTCTGGCACACAAAAGTTAAGGTCTCTATTCAACTTTATTTTGTTTTGCCTCAAAGTGTGACTGTAATGTTGTTGCTTGGGGAAACTTGCTTCTTTTTTATTGAGAAGGATAAAAGAAAATCTGCAAGTGTAATATGAAACAAAAAGTTTATGGTTGTGAGTCATTGTATTTTTTATAGTTTGAATTGGTCAGGTTTCCTCAGAGTTGATTGCATTAATTTTTGTTATTGATAAAATCCAGCCACTTTTATTTTCTTTTCTTTTTTTAAAAAACTTAGAAGTAATAATTTTTGGTGTTTCTTAGTGCAGACTGGTAAATTCTTGCCTCTATCTCTCCCCGTCTTTTTTCCTTTATTTCTTATTTCTTCTTATTTATTTTATCTCTTTTTTTTTTCTTTGAAGAATGCTCTTTTGGAAATGAATTGAAATATAGTTGTATAATATAATGGAACTGTAGTACATAGGTATCATTTAATAAATTATAACTGAAGTAAGATAATGTTTGAAAATAATTTTATAAGATTCTCGGTTTATTGATTATTTTCTTATTTCCTACATGAAAAAATTTTGCAAGCTGCATTGCTGAATTAAGTTTTAAATACTTTTAATTCACAGAGAATATTGGATCTTTATTTACTTACTTGTTTATTTTTTAAAATACAAAGTGTCATGTGAAAAAGGAAAGAAAATTTGCTTCTTATGCATTTTGATTCCATGCTTTTATGTTATGATCCTAATTCAATTTTCTACAATGCTTTTTTGTATTCGAGACATCTTGATGCCATCAATATGAACTGTAATAATTGCAGAAATGTATTTATATCTTAAGAAAATTGTTCTTTAAGTAGGAATTAAAGTTCATCATGCTTTCATTTTTTTTTTTTTTAGGTTAGAACGTTTAGATCATTTGGCACAAAAATTCAAGCATAAGGCTGATATTCATGAAGACTGGACCCATGGTAAAGAAGAAATGCTTCAAAGTCAAGATTTTAGAAACTGCAAATTGAATGAGCTTAAGGTATTTTTCGTGAAGCTTTTGCAGCATTTAATCTAGTTTATACATAACTCTTTAGTTATCGGCACAATCAAATCTTGAATTACTGAATGCATTCTCCTGAATGAAGAATTTGTATGTTTTCTGCAATAACTTACTTAATTATGAGAGTTTTTGTCCAAATGAACACCTGGTCAAATAAATGCTGAAACAATTTTGTTATGTCTATTTATGTATTGTCTCTTGGGCTTTGTTACTGAAATGCTCTCTACAACTAACACTTAAAACCGTCTTTTGTATGAAAGGTAAATAAATGCTTAATGAAACTAGTAGTCACAGTATGAAGATGGAAAAATGACATGCCTTTGGAATAACTTCATTTAGTAGAGGATTTACAGGTTTGCGGGCCTTTCACATTGTATTTTTGAGGGCTTCTAAATCCATTACTTTTAAAAATGACCAGTTTGAAAAATAGGTATTGCGATCCATTTCAGGCCCCTATGTCAGGCTTGTCTTTCGTGTTTGTGACGTAAATTTAACTCCAATTTCACTGATCATCATCACCTTATGTATCATCAGAACCTAATTATAATATCCAAAGAATTTAAGAAAACTCCAACCAAAAGTGAAACAGATTATAACCAATAGTAAAAAAATATAAGTTAAATGTTTGTTAATTTTGCTCGAAATCTTTGCTAATAGACACTGAGGTACACTTATCAACCGTAACACTTTTTTTCTATAAGTTTTAAATTTATCACAAATTATATAATCCATTGTTTGATTTTCACTGGTGTGTTTATTAAATAACTAGAAAAATATAATTAGGTTTTATTCAATCAAATGCATTAGCAACCATAATGCATTACTAAAATTTTTTAAAACATACATGTAAATTAAAAAATACAAAGCGACAACAAAAAATACTTCAAGCCTTAACAAAGAGTGAATGAATGAGATTATGCAGTGAAAGTTAGTTAAATCCAGGAATGCAAGATATACTTCCCATGAAATATTTTGTTCATAATCATTTACTTATTTGTTTTTCTACAGGCTTTAAAGAAGAAGCATGAAGCTTTTGAGAGTGATTTAGCTGCTCACCAAGATAGAGTAGAACAAATTGCTGCTATTGCTCAAGAATTAAAGTAATGTATTTGAAAATGTGAAAAAGTCATACTTTTCATGTACTAAGTTTTTTAAATGTATATTACCATTTTTTGCAAAAATTCTTTATTCTGACCTTTTTATAATTTTATTTTTTATTTTTTAGTGCTTTGGACTATCATGATGCTGCATCTGTTAATGCTAGATGCCAAAGGATATGTGATCAATGGGACAGGCTTGGAACTCTTACCCAAAAACGACGAAGTGCTCTTGAGGTATATTTTTCTTTTAGAAATTATTTTTTCGCCAATAAATTGTGTTGAAATTTTACGAAATGTATATAGTTAGCATTTCAAAGAGAAAAAATTATATAGAAGGTATTTTTGTAAATATTTCTCATAATTTCATTTGTGAGTTTAGTAATCAACAAATAATTTACGTGTGATGACTGACATTATTCAAATGCAAGTAAAAATTGATCATAATTTTTTTCACAGGAAGCTGAGAGAGTTCTTGAAAAAATTGACACTCTACATCTTGAATTTGCCAAACGTGCAGCAGTGAGTATTATTTCTGAAAAAAAAATTGTCTTTCGGAATTGTTTGTAAACTGGTATTAACTATTGGTACCAATTTCATAAAAATATTTTTTGTGCTCATGTAAAAAAATGTCAATATATATGGCTGGAAAAATATGACACCTGGAAACTTTGGTAATTAAAGCATTTAAGCAGAGAAAATTCTATTTACAACAGTACTTTAAATTGTTTACATCAATGAATATAAAATACTAAATTATTTAAAAATTCGTAATGTACTTTGACTTAGTACTGTTTGTACCATAATCTAGTACTTAAAATAATACTCAAATAAAATCATTTAGAATGCTATCACAGTTTTGCAATTTGTCATAGTCAAATGTAAAAGCTTATAAAGTGAATTGTCATGTCTATATTTAGTTTTTAATGCTAATATTTTTCATTTTATAATTTTAAAATTATGCTCTCCATCATTTGCATTGTGTGTTTAGATTAGTGTAGGTCTATGTTACTTGGTTATAAAAATAATTTAATCTATAGTTTATGAGTTGTTTTTATCCTGCTAGTACTTCCTTTGAGTTTCTGAAGATTTAATGAATAAATAAATGAAAAAGCACAATTGTCTTTGTAAATTTTTCTTTTAACAAAATTTGTATTTAATATTTAACATTACTTCGGACCAATATAAATCTTAAAGAGTAGATTGGTTACTTTTTTTTTTCTCTCTCAGAACAATTAAAAGTCAAAAACAACATTAAATACACAAATCACTTATGTGTTTTTGAATGATATTTCACTTTTCAATGCAAAAGTAATTTTCTTGTGAAAAACTTTTAACTAATGCTCTTTGTCAGACTTTTCTTTTCATGCACAAGCTCAATTTTATGCATTAACAGTGTATCTAATTTTGATACATCCTACATTTTGAGAAATTTTGTACATTTTTCGGAAAATCAACTCAGTTTGAAGTTCTGGTTTTGTCTGACAAATATTAAAAGCATGATTGTTTATAGTGAAAATGTTTATTGTTTAAGTTTATCAATGTATATTATTTGTTTCCAAGAGTTTTTTCTGAATAACTTTCACTGTATTAAAACAAAAAAAAAAAAGGGGGAAAAGAGACTTGTTGATGAGATAAATTGTTTTTGTAGCTTATAAAGGCTTTTGTATTCTTACAGCCCTTCAATAACTGGTTGGATGGTGCAAGAGAAGATTTGGTTGACATGTTTATCGTTCACACAATGGAAGAAATTCAGGTATATTTATTGCTAATTCATTGTTTAATTCTACAGTATAATTTTGAAGTTATATGGTATGTTAAATGCAATAGTTCAGTAATTCGAAGCAGAATTAAAGGTAGCATGCGTAATATTAAAGGGGCAATATGTTCCTGTTTCATATTTTGTACTTGTACTACAATGATAGTAACAATTATAAATAAACATATAAGCACTATTATCATTTTAAAATTATTAAAGCCGTATAGGGTCCCCTAAGAAAAATGAAAAATTTCAAAAATCTGAGCATGTTGCCAGCACTTTAGTACTTAGATGTCTCTTATGAGATTGTTTGCATTAAGTTAAAATTTTATTAAATGAAAATGAATTATTACGAGTAAATTGATAAGATGGTTAAAGCTTCTAGCTATTTTTTATTTTACAAACCCTTATATTTTGCAAATAATTAATTAAACAACTCAAAGCTTTGTGGGAAGTTTTTTATACAAATCTCATTCATCAATTAAAGTTTTAAAATGAAGTAAAAGTATTTTAAAAAATACTTGCAGTAGGTAAATATGAAAAGTTTCTAAAATCAACAGCAATTTATTCAAATATGATGACAAACCCTTTAAAATTTCAACCCTTAAAAACAGATAAAAGTAATAAATTGCATTCGATATTATTCAATGATTTCGGTTATTTATGCATGTTTGTTCATTAAGTGAACCTAAAATGTTAATCACTCAGTTGCTATAGCTTTTTTCTTTTTACCCCTCATGCAAAAAGCTTCATACAATTATAAAATTGAATTGTTAACAAACCAGCAAACAACAAACTCCTTTCCCCCCATAAAACTTTGAATGCGCTAGTTTTCTCTGTTTTTATTTATTTATTTATTTTTTTTTCTATAAACATAGGGACTGATTGATGCTCATGAGCAGTTCAAGCAGACCTTGGGTGAAGCTGATAAAGAACATAAGTCAATTATTGCATTATCTCAAGAAGTACAAACAATTGCCACTCAATGCCAAGTTCCTGGAGGAATTGAGAATCCCTACACAACATTAACAGCCATTGTGAGTATTTTATTAATTCAAATGATACTTAATTCAAATGCATTGCTTTGATGAACTGTTCATACTTTAGTAATGGCCTTTTCCTCATTTATATATAAGTTTGTTGAATAATCTTAATTTTTATGAGACAATATTTTTCAATTTATTTTATCATGTTACTTATTTCTTTTTAACTTGTTTGATAAAATTCACACAGTTAAATGAATGAAACTTTTGTAGTAAGAAGAGCATTATGTTAGATAATATTAAAGCTTGTTTTTTCAAACTAAGTAATAAACTATTTAGCATTAGAATTATTTCCTTTTTTGATTTTTCAGAGATTTGTTTTTAATTTTTAATTTTTTTTTTTTTTAATTTAAGTAGTTTACGGTTAAAAATTACTTGAAAACAATAGATTTTAATTGAAAACAACAACAAATACTTTACAATCAACTACCCTAAAACACTGACAAACATTATTAAAATACTAATTCTACACTGCACTTATAAAAAATTGATTTAATAGCATTTTTTGTGTGTGTATCTTATTGGTTATGGGTAACAATAAAGCTTTTACTTGTACTTTAGAAAACTGAATTGTGTATGATGTGAACAGGAGACATGTAATGTCTAAGGGTTAAATGGTCTTATGGTAATTAAATACAAATATAACAATGAAAAATTATTACAGTCAATCAAAAATAAAGACAGCAACCACAAAGGAATGGAATTTATGCTGAAATTGCTGCTGTTTTAACTTTGTATTATGTTTTTTAAACATTCAATCTCCTTGTAGTATCAAGTCCTCTATTAAGGGTTATATTTATTTCTTTAGGATATCACAACAAAATGGAATGACGTCAAGCAGATGATTCCTAAACGAGATCAAGTACTTCAAACTGAACTCATGCGTCAACAATGTATCCTTTTATTTTTGTCTACATCTTTTGTTGAAACTTTTTGCTTTTAAAATAGATGAATTGCATCATTATTAAATAGTAAAGTTGAATAACTCTATTTGTCTTTGATATAGATTTAAAAAAAAAAGAACAGACTTTCTCAATTATTAATTGAATGAATTTCATTCAATTGAGTAAGTTTTTATGTACTTTGATAAAGAGTGTCATTACCTTTTTGCTTTAATCTTTCCACTTCGATATGTTCCCTTAATAACTTACATTCTTGAGATCTCATCTATAATACAGTACAATGTCGAAAATCCGAACTTATTGGGATTATAGGGAGTTTGAATTTTCAAGTTGTTCAGATTTTCATATATAACCGAGAAAATATTTTCAGAAAATAGTATGCTATTTAATCAAAGTGGTAATATAAGTACAATATGTATGTGCATTACATCCAATACAATACATAACGCTACAAAATTGTAATTACATTTTGAAGAAAAATAGCTATCATTGTTCTTGATGTTTAATAAAGGAAAAAAAGAAAATATTTTCAGTTTTGCATGTATTTAATTGAATCTAAGACCTATTATTCAGAAATTAAACAAAAAAAAAATTGAATGAACTTCTAAAAAGTACACCGACTTCCCGCAAAGAAAGTTGAATAAATTTTTATAAGGAAAAGTTGACTTGAGCTCATTTTAACAAAAATCACTGATTTCTGTATCTCTTTGTTTTCAATTGTTGAGCTGTTTCTAAGAACTTCATGGGAGTACGTTCGGGTTATTGAGGTTACAGATTTTTCATGTTCCACTATACTCTCTCTCTCTCTCTTTCAATGTTGTCTACTATTTCAGAATTTTTATCTAATGAAATAAATATTGCCAACCCTAAGTATGCCCTTTAAAATGAGGATTGCCAAATATCAGTCACATGATGATTCGTTTTTTTTACTGTTACAGGTGTTTGTCTAGCAAATAGACACTGATAGGATAGTTATCTTCTGAGGTAACCAATCTTTGGTTTCTTAGTGAACAATAATGAACCAAATATTTCGACGCCTATCCCCAAACTACAGAACTACATGTAGTAATATTTTTGCACAAAACGTTTGCATTTTTTTTTTCCTTTCCTTGTTAATAGCTTCTGAGATATGCAACTTAAAAACTGCATTGGCAAGTTTAAGAACTAATAAATGTTCTTTTTTTTCTTTGTTCTTTTTAAAATTCAATTAAAATACATGATTATTTCAACTTATCCTCCTCTCAGAGCAACAGTATGACATCTAAGTTTAAGAACTAATAAATGTTCTTTTTTTTCTTTGTTCTTTTTAAAATTCATAATTGCGCCAACCTATCCTCCTCTCAGAGCAACAGTAAGACATTTTGCTGTTGCTTTGAGATGACAATGTGAGTTGTGGTTTGTGGGGGAAAAAAATCTTTTTTAGTTTGAAATAAGAAATGGACTTTCTTCTCATAACATCCTTGTGAAGTGATATTTGTAAGTATGACCATGCTTACCTGCATGATATGTTTCCTTAACCTTAATTCTAATAGCTAACGAAAGGTTACGTCGCAAATTTGCCGACAAAGCAAATGCTGTTGGACCTTGGATTGAGAGGCAAATGGACTCGGTTGCTGCTATTGGAATGGGTATGCAGGGCAGTCTAGAAGACCAACTCAACAAATTGAAGCAGTTTGAAAGTGGTGTTGTTCAGTACAGACCCCATATGGATGAACTTGAAAAGTGCCATCAAGTGAGAATTCTTTCTTTTCAACTATCTCTGATAACTTACTTATTGATAGTGATGTAAAATATTTTTTTCCTTTGAAAGAATTATTTCCCTATTTACAATCTGTGAATGCATTTGTTTTGAAATTAGTCAATAGAATTGGCTTTTCCCCCCATCCATTGCCCAAATATTTATTAAAACTTGCTTTAGTTTTCTGATGGATACTTTAGTAAGGCATCACATAAAAATATTTTGAATTAATTAAACTATTTAATATATTTTTTTAATTTATTTTTAAAAGATGTTTAGAGTTTAAAAAAGTGAACATACATAAGAAAACTAAAATTTGTTTCGTAAAAGTGATTGTGTAATACTTTTGCAGTAAAAATCATTGCAAAAAATGTGTCTAACAATAAACGTTAAAGTTAACAAATACCTTTATGCTATTGATGTAGAGAAAATTACAACGTAAAAGAGGCTCAAATAAGTAGGCCCTGCTTATTTGTGCCTCTTTTACGTTGTAATTTTCTCTACAATAAGCATTAAGCTTCCCCCCCCCCCTTCCCCCCAAATGCAGTTTGATTTTTTTGATCATGAGTTTTTAAGATCTGATCTGAATATTTCTCTAAATGACTCTAACTTAGTGTTTTTAAGAACTATTTATTTTAGTAACTTTTGTCTATTATTATTATTTTTTTACTTAAGCCATTAAATTAACTAAAATTTTCTATTTTTAAAATTTTAAAAAGATAAACTGCACTTGGTGGCCTGAGGGTTCTTCAATTTGCTTCTTTTTCTCTTTTTCAGGAAATACAAGAAGCTATGATATTTGAAAATAGATATACACAGTATACAATGGAGGTAAAATAACTTTCTTCAAAATACATTTTTAAAGTACAAATATTTTTGTCTTACTATTAATATTGATAAATAAATGCATTTTGATTAGTTTAATTATCATAGCAATATATTTAACTGTACTTTTTTTAACGCTCAAAAAAAATTACATTTTGTTTTTCAAATTGCATTTTATTCAAATAATTATTTGCCTTTTTACCCCCTATTGTATCAATATCAAATATTTTATTCTTTTGAAGTTTATTCTAAATATTTCTTTTGAATTTTTCAGACTCTAAGAGTTGGCTGGGAACAACTGTTAACTTCAATCCACCGCAATATTAATGAAGTTGAAAATCAAGTATGGTCTTTTTATATTTATATTTTGTTTGTAGTTTGTACAAAAAATATTATCCCAGTCATCTTCTTTACTTATTCCACTTGAAACATCTGATAAATTTGTAGCAGATGTATTCAAAATTTTGCCATGTTCTTTCTCATTCTTCATGGTTATTGAAAATAATGCAATCACTAAGTGATGTACAAATAAAGAGAGTTTCACTAGTTTTAAAATGAAAACTGCTCATATGACTCCATTGTAAATGAATAAAAATAAAACTTCTAGAATCCTCATAATCTGTTTACAATGTGCTAGGAGAATTTGTTAGTATCTTTAGACAGAAGTTACGAAGGCCTTGCAGAAGCTTTCTAATGATGGTTGTTCAGATTATTGTGAATTTTCTCTAGTCTGATTTATTATGATCATTGGGTTAAATATGAAAGATATTTAACGCAATGAGAAATCGAATTGGGGAACACCCACAAATGATGTCATGCTTTCAGGGAGAGGGGTGGTTCATGAAATTGCCAGTCTGTGTGAAACGGGAGGAAGGAGGTAACAAGAAATGTGATATCACAGATATTAGTTTAAATAACACTAATGCTATAACAATATAGTAATGCTATAACAAATGCAAAAGTGACGCCCAAAAACAGGCCTTGTTCATTGCAACCTCTTCCGAGGGCGCACTACCCTATTAATGCTATATTGATGCTAATGAGAAATTATTGAAATGACACATGCCAATTGAAAATGAAGGAAATAACTTCATTTTCATTGTGTAACTTAATTCTGTCGCTTAATATGATGTGGCCCTCTTATCCTTGACTATTGCATCATAATGTGGTTATAAACTTTGATTGTTTTTGCTCTTAATGACTGATTTCATTATTCAATCCATGTTATTGTTTAATGTATGTTACCACTCATCTGATGCTTAATCTTTATTTTTCTTTTTTCCAGATATTGACCAGAGATTCTAAGGGCATTACTGGGGAACAACTGAATGAATTCAGGATGTCTTTCAATCATTTCGACAAAAACAGAACTGGTCGGTTAGCACCGGAAGAGTTCAAATCTTGTCTAGTCAGCTTAGGATATAATATTCGAAATGATAGACAGGTAAAAAAGCTAGCTTTAAGGTGGCATTTGTAATTTACAAAGTTTAGTAAATAGTGGGTCATGTATACCAGATTTTTTGAATTGAGCAGCGACAAACAGAGGGATGTAAATGCACCTTCTTGTTTTGAAGTTTGTGTAAAGCTCTAACACTTGGTTTGGTTTCATTGAAAATATTTCTTAAGTCATGTTGTATTGCAGTGCATGCCAGGGCTACGATCTCTTACCACAAAAATTAGGAAATATTCTCCTTATCACTTGTACTAGCTAAATCGCTTTCTTTTTTTGAAAATTATTATGTTTTAAAGCCTTTTATACTCCTTTGCTTCTTAGTGCGTTTATTGTTCAAAAATGCTAAACTGAGTTGGAAATATTTAATTCAAATAATCTGAATGGTTTTATATTGTGCTTTTACTTTAAAAGTGATTAAGTCTTTAACTCAAGCTCAATAAAATACAAACTAAAAGATATAAGAAGCTTTTAATATGAACAACAATCATTCTGTCCAGAGTCATAAAAATACGGTATTTTATTTATTTATTGATATATTTTATCTTTGTGTCCTAATTGTTATGTGTGACACAGAGTAATGTGCATGTTTCCATTTTTAAGATGTTACTATTTGCAAAACTAAGATGAAGCGTAGTTTACAATCTTTTGCATTTAATTACTTATTACATTTTTATAGTAACAAAATATACAGTGATTTTAGTCTCATTATGTGCGTATATTATTATTATTACTTTATTTATTTATTAAGCTATGCATGTATTGAGACTTGAATAGCATAAGGCTGAAAGCCCAAGCTTATTAATTTCTTTCTGTATATAAAGTCATAATGAAGATCCAACTGCCCTTTAAAAGTATTCCTCTTATGAAAAATTTCAGTGCATTTAAAATAAGTTACCTTTTCAAATTACACTTTTCAGCTAATAATTTTAAAGACTTAAAAGCTTATTGAATTTATTTCCTAATTGCAACATTACTCTGTGAAATGAATGCCAGGATTTCATGCAAATTCTGTTTTCTTGGTCTTGAATAATAATCTGTACATGAAAGCTACCCTCCTTTGAACTATTTACTGCACATTTTTAATTTCAATATGAAGGAGGCAAAGTTAGTCTATGCTCCAAAAGACAAGACCTGTTTTTAACCAAGATTGAAAGAATTTGATTGGATCTTCTTACTTGATTTAAAACCTAGAAGCTGCTGTTTTTAGTGTTTCTTTCAGAATTGTGTTTTAATATTAGTTATATTTTTTAGTGCAGAGAATTGTGATATGTTTGTTTCATATACTGTCAGCCCCACTTATTCGCGTAAAGGAATGCACAAATTTTCCCGCTTATGCAAATAAAACCTTTTGGAACAAAATATTTCCTGTAGACGTATTATTAAAGGATACCCACTTAATCAAATAAGATCCCTTGTCAGTCGAATAGTACCCAAGTAGCATCAACTCATCGGATTTTGCTCGGCCAATCATTGAATTCCTCGTAAATTGATCCCGTAACGCACGATGGTTCCAATCAGTACCTGAGCATGGTTTTCGATGGGCTACTTTTCATCGGAAAGCAATATCCTGCCGATCAACTTTCCCAATGAAAATAAGCCAAGCAACCATAATTGATCCTAAATTCCTTGGCAAGAGACTGCACTGTTCTTAAATTGCTCCAAATCTCATCGTATTTCGAGCAAAACTCATCGGATTTTGCTGCTCGGATTCTGTTTGAGACATTCCGATGAGACATTTTGGAGCAATTCCCGATGAGAACTCATCGAATCCGATCATCGACCGATGAGAATTTCATCGGGTTTTGATGAATGGCCGATCCTCAGCTTATGAGATTATGCTGCTAGGGTAATAGTCAGCTTCACAAACATTTTTGTAGAGAAAAATTTTAATTAAATTAAAAATAAATTAAATAGCAATTTTTTGCGAAAAACTATGAAATAATTTTCTAATGACAATGGGCAAGAAAAACAATAGTCACATTCCATCAAAACCTTTCCACTATTCTAATTTCTTTTGTCTCCTCCACTACAATAATAATAATAGATAGATAGATAGCACAGACAATAATTATATTAAAAAACAGAGAAATATAAACACTGCCGAAGATAATAAATTGATAAGTATTAAATGTAAAACACTACAGACGAGAAGGAAAAAATCTGGTATGGACCCCACACTACTTCCTTTTACGTGTAAATTTCTTAGTAGTTGCCTTAAGTGTTAAAAAAGTGCTTGGAGTGAGCAAGGTAACAATTCAAATATTTACTCCCCTAATCTACCACGAAACAATGCAAAAAATATTTTACAATGATTATTTTTCTAAATATTGCTGATTTTAATATCATTTAGTGAATTTTTCGCAAAATATCGCCAATAGCGCCAAGTTGAACCCAAATTCAAAAAATAATTTTTTCGCCAAATTTGTCGCCAACTTGGCGATATGTCGCCAAGTTGGCGTCAAACACTTGGCGACTAAAATCTTGGCGACATGTCGCCAAGTGGTGGCGCCAATTCATATCACTTGAGTCTGTATTGAAATTAACATTGATTTACCCCAAAAAAGGGGTAAAAGACCCCTTTGGGAACATTCGAATGCAATCACAAGGGGAGGTGCACAACTAGACCCCCCTCAGAGCCTACATACCAAGCTAGAAGTTTCTACGGCATATAGTTTTTGAGTTATGCGAGCCACATACGCACATACATCCGCACATACGTACATACAGACGTCACGAGAAAACTCGTCGTAATTTACTCGGGGTGGTCGAAATTGATTTTTCGGCTCTTTGTATGTTGTTAGGTACATATGCACGTGCTGACAGGTCGAAAAAACTACGCGACATTCATTCAGGGGTGAGCAAAGTCAAAATTTAGACCGAAATTTGAGTGAAATTTTTTTCGTGATCACAATACTTCCTTTACTACGTAAAAGGAAGTAAAAAAGGAGTTAGAAAAGACTTTAAGCAAGAAATCCACTATTATAGACTTTTTCAAAAAATAATGTAATGAAGAAAAGTGCCAAAAAAATGTTTTTTACCTCAAGTTGCTAGAAACTTTTTTTACAATTTTCATACATGTGTACTTACTTAATTGAAGGGACAAGTTGATAAAGGTGATATGTGAAATTTTAATTTCGCCGATTTAGACAAATTCAAATTAGTGTGTGTTCAATTGTGTTAGCCTTTGAAGGAGCAACTGAATAAAGGTGATATGTGACAATTTTTTAAATTTCTAGAAAAAGTTTTCAAAAAAAAAATTATTAACTTATCACCTTCATCCATGGTAAAAAGTAAGTTGTTCCAAAATTGTCACATATCACCTTTATTCACTTGCCCCTTCAATTATAGTGCTATTTTGTTATTTACTTAGCTTATTCCAAAAACTTTTTACCGACAACATTAATTACTTCCCTTATATAGTTATTGCTTTATTATTTCATTTTAAGACTGTAACAAGTGGTGTTTCATAATAAAATATAGAACCTTTGTTCTAGCTGCATACTAAATTATGCATCAATTAACAATTATAAATAATTTATTAAGAAGCATTTTGAGTGGCGAGTTTACGCCAGTACCATTGTACATCATATGACCACTCACAAGCATGGTTGGTTAAAAGCTGGAACACAACAGTGAATTTTGGTTACAGTTAACTTGTATGTAATTGGTTCATACATTACATTATACATCACAAAGATAAATCTCGTCAATTTGGAAAGATCAAGAAAAGTTCTCTGCTTGATTGAATGATATTTCATGGAACCGACTATATTTGTTTAAGCAGGGCCAACAGTAGCTCTGTTCAGTTGCAAAAACTGTGCTGTTCATTTTTGTTTGTATGTGAACTGAATTACTAAAAATGTAACTATATTTAAAGTAAATACAACAAAGTTTTTGTTATTGAATCAAACTTCTTTATCATTTCCAGGGTGAAGCTGATTTCAGACGAATCATGAGTGTGGTTGATCCTAACAGCACTGGTTATGTACATTTCGATGCTTTCTTGGACTTCATGACGAGAGAAAGTACAGACTCTGACACAGCTGAACAAATCATCGACTCCTTTAGGATCTTGGCTGGTGATAAGGTAGGAGGAACCTATATAATTTAATATACAATATCTATTCTAACAGCAGAAAGTAGATATTGTTATTGCTTCTAGAAGTTCTAAAAAAACTGACCAAAGATGTATTAATATTTTGTTTTCTATTGTAGCACTTCCTTGAAGTTTTTTGACATATTGAATAATAATTTTGTAATTGCTTAAAAAAAGAAAATCTATTATCTCCTTTTTTGCCGTAGTTTGTCTTTTTTAAAATTACTACTACTATTGTTATTATTATTACCTATTTATCAATTTATTTTATTTTACTTTATTTTTGAATGCTTTCACTCCGCCCCCTCCCCTCAATGGCTGAAACTTAATATGTTTTCTCCTAAACTCAAAAATACAAAATATTTCTGATACTAAGCTATTGATTGCTGAATCTAGGGGTGGGCAAGAATGATATCCCATCCACTGATCATTCATTAGCTTTCCTGCAATATATTCAAATTTCAAATTTTAAAAATTGCTTGCTTTGTGCCGATTAAAACAAACATCTACCCAAAAGTTATTTTCTAAACAATATAAAAAATGTTTTGAAAAATGGTCTTTCAACCTTATTATTAAAGCAGCTTAACAGTCTGTTTAAGACCTTAAAAATTCATGTCTACCGAAAAAACCAAATAAGTAAGTACACTTTTCTTTTATTTCACACACTCCAGGGTCCCCTGTACCCACCATAACTCATGGTTTAACCTGGGTACGGCCCTAAAGAGCGCTCTGTTCTTTTTTGAACCAGAACCAGGAGATCGAACACGTGTCCCTCCTGTCACGAGTCCGACGCTTTACCGATCGGGCTACTACGGCCCTAGGTTTCTTTTACTGCAACCTACTACTGTATTTTAAAAATAAGGTATTATATAAAATGTGGTGCATGACTTTTGAATCACACCGTAGAATAATGACGTACACAATCAACATCATGGTTTCAGGTCAAGAGAACTGCATGGTGTATGCATGTACTTAATTGTGCACAAGGGGTCAAGGAGTCGATTATAGGACCATTCCACTCTGTCATCTGCATTGTCACCAGTCTTAAAATTTTCACCAACATTTTGCTACAGCTCCTTATATTTTAACAGAACAGGAGTAAACACCTTTTTTAATCTTTACATTTTATGCAAAGATACTCCTGGCACAGTTATATTTTTGTTTAATGATTTTGATAATTGCAATTCAGTTTATTTGTATGCGTCACGTACGGACATCCAAAGTCAGCCTCGGATTGGGTGCTGTAGGAATTAGTCAATATTCTCGCTCTATTAATAGCAATGACAAAACAAACTGTAGATTTTGAAAGCTAAGGCTCCATCGTAAATGAAACATATCTCATTTGTTGTTTACTAATAATTTGAACCATTGAAAAAAAGTGATGTTAGGGTTATTAAACGAAACAGTAGCCATTTTATCCCGCACATGATGATTCATATATTTCATTTAACAATAACATGCAATGACAACATTTTTTTTTCTTAAGAAATCATACATATACGTGCTTGATTTCCTAAGAAACAAAACTTTGTTCATTACCCTTTTAAATTATTACTTTTAATGAAATATACGAAGCGTCACATGCGGGTCAAAATGACCATTTTCCATGGAAGGGCCCATAACTTTTTTTTTTTTTCATTTAATTTGTCTAGTGATGATGATTCTTTACTCTCTCATTCATTTCAGCCGTACATCACTGCCGACGAGCTTCGCAGGGAGCTGCCTCCTGATCAGGCCGAGTACTGTATCCAACGAATGGGACCGTTCAAGGGACCTGGTGCCATCCCTGGGGCATTGGACTACATGTCCTTCTCCACAGCACTGTACGGCGAAAGTGATCTCTAGGAACTCTCCTGATTTAAAAAATTGGACTTGTGTAGCTCTATGCTTTTGATTCAGCCAACCTTCACAATCTTATACTACGAGACAGTTTTATTTGCTCTTTATGTGTTGTTTGAATCAAACTGTGTCATTTGATGTTCCTTATGTTTTGAGTGATCAAAATTGCACCTTTCAAAATGCAAAAAATTTTCAGTTTTGGTTTTATTTAAAGCATTGTTAAATATCTCTTACGTTTATAAAAGTTACATAAAAAAAATGATGCTGTTACTTGTACAGTAAATAAGAATGGAACTATAGCACTAAAAGATAAACAGCAATGAAAGGTTAAATTATTGTAAAAATAGAGAAATTCTCCAGTTTCTTATGCATTGATCTGTTTAAGCATAATCAGTTGTAATTGAAGTATTTATTTTCAGTTGCATTCTTGTAAATTTATGCTGTATTTTTTTTTTTTTTCTTTTAGATGCTGAGCAAAATCACTCAGCATTTTCTGGCATATTATATTAAATATTTTCTAGTGTATTGAAGGCTCTAAACTGAAAATGTTTGCATATTGAAATATTATTTATTTTTATATGTGAAATTAGAGAGAAATTTATGTTTAAATTTAATTATATATTTAGAAATTGTTGTATTGAAATTTGTATTAAATCATGTATCAGATTGTGCAATGTTGGTGTCTGATAATGTGACAAAAATAGAATTTTTTTCTTTCAAATCAGTTATAAAGATCCCAGTGGTATCTTTTTGTGTCCCCCAAATCCAGTGGAATCGACTACTTCGTCATCATATAAGTAAATTTATATTGAAGTGAGGAAATTTCTTGGTTGTCGTTTCAAAGAGCCACTCGTGCCTTTAAATTTGGAGCGTCTGTCCGTCCCTTCTCGGCGACATCTCTTGTCTTCCGGCAGCACGCCCATTGTGGCTTCCGTACCACCTCGAACGACTTTTTCTGAGAAATGCCAGAAATTGTGCTTTCCGCATTATTGAAGTGCTTGTTTTAACCCCTGTTTTCGTAGATGTAGTCATCCCGGAGGCTGATTGTAATGAAGATTTATCAACTGGAAATCAATTTTACGAACTGTTCTGTGTCTCGATGTAATTGTGAGTGTGTCTGCATGGGACATCCAAAGAAAGATCATCCTGCAATCATGCTTTTGTGCTCCTTTGTACTTTTTAAAAGTATCTTAATAAAAAAAATCTTTAGCCCTTAATGTTTGTGCTGTTGTAATTTAAAAATGTTAATGCAATTGGTTCAAAATAAAGAATTTATAAAATCATCCCTTTTTTTCACTGACTACAGAGTAAATTTGAATAAAATTTCTTTGGTTTGCTACGAGAGTAATGTTGCAATTGGCTCTCATTGTAAAAGAATACATAAAATTCAGGCGTTTCGAATTCTAGGGGAACATAATGCCATGATTTGTTTATTTTTCTTTTAATTGAAAATATTATCCTCTTTAAATTATCTCTAGCTATCAATCAGCATCCCTGTCAGTTCAAGTTTTTCCAGCATAGGGTAAAAATACAATGCAATTTCATCAGAAAAAAATAAAAAACAAGCCCACTTCTATTAAATACATTGGTTTCTCAAAGCCAGTGGGGCAATTGAACCCTCGCCCCCCCCCCCCTAAATGACGGGCCTGACAATCAGTATGATAATGTTTTTTTTAGTAGTTAATTGGCTTCAAATGTTAAAAATATTTTACCTTGGCATTCAAAGTAAATTAGTATGCAACATTTCTGCACTTCAAAGTAGGTTATTTGGCTTTAAGAGCCTTTAAAAAGCATTTTAAAAGAGTTTCTCGGAGGCCCATTAGCTAAGTAAGCAACCAAATCAGAAGAGGCTGAATCAATTTAACATTTGGCACAAAAAGCGGTTTGGCGTTCTCCTCACTGTTATCCTTTCTTGACAGATAAGTCCGCAGAACGTAATTTAATCTATCTTTAGTCACCTTAATAGCAGTCGTGACAACTATGACGATGCTGATATATATGGGCATCTCTCCAGAAAAGTTAACTTGTTTCTCTAGCTTCTTAATTTTTCAACTTTTCACAAGGGATTTGTATTTTTTATAGAAAGACAAAAGTAAATAGTTTTGTCACTGAAAAAGTTCATAAAACATCTGCGTTTTTTTAAAGAAATATTTAGGGTTAGGCTTGTAAATTTGAAAAAGTTATGTAACTTTTTCTTAGTTTTTTAAAATGTTGATTATTGAATTAATATGAATTAATATATTAATATCTCTTAAATTTCTAATCTAAAACTGGTTCCCAAGTGGTCCACAGGGGTCCCCCGGAGTTAGCAAGGGGTCCCTATGAAGGAAAGCCAAAAATGGAGGTCCACAAGATGCTTCTAGGGGTCCTGCTGTTTATGCACTAAATTCACTCCTTCCCACTTAAAACATTCTTCTTTTTTCATTGGTACACCTATGATATGTCAGGATATTAGCTTATTTAATTTTTGTGCCATTATTATTATGAAAATATGAATTAACTAGCGGTACCCGCACGGCTTTGCCCGTGGTATAAAATTAAAAGTTCATTTGTAAAATAATTGATATAGCAGAAAAAATTCTCTATTTTAGTTTTATTCAACTAAAATTCCTTCAAAGTGATATAAAGATCTGATATGGACCCCACACTACTTAATTTTACGTGTAAATTTCTTAGTAGATGCCTTAAGTGCTAAGATAGTGCTTGGAGTGAGCAAGATAACAATTCAAACATTTGTATCCCTAGTTTGCTACGAAACAATGCAAAAAAATGTTTTACAATGATTTATCTCCTAAATATCATCGATTTTAACATCATTCAGTGGATTTTTCGCAAAATATCGCCAACAGCGCCAAATTGAACCTAAATAAAAAAAAAAAATTTTTTTTCGCCAATTGGCGTCAAATACTTGGCGATCAAAAGCTTGGCGATATATCGCCAAGTGGTCGCGCCAATTCATATCACTTTTGTTAACCAATTCATATCACCTTGCATTGAAAACACTGATTTACCCGACAAATGGGGTAAAACACCCCCTTGGAACATTCGAATGCAACCCCAAGGGAGATGGACAAAAATAAGCCAAAAGAGAAAATAAGAACAATTTTGTTGATAACAGGAACCAACAGAAATCTTACCAAAGTTTAAGAGAAGAAGAAAGTTTTCTTTCCTAGCTTAAAAAACAAAACAATACATTTTCCGAAATGAAACACTTTAAAAAAACGATGCAATATCGCAATTGATACGATATTTCGTTAATCTGTGCTTTAGGTACCCTTTTCTCGCTAAATGAACGATAGGCGCGCCAAGCGTGGTAACCCTAGCTATTTGGCGTAGTTGACTTTTTGAAAACGCGCCAAGCAGGGTCCCAAAGCATCTTCACCGCTTCACCGGGAAAAAGACAGGGTTGCCAGAGAATTGGAACAAAAAAAAAACTACGCCTCCTCTAAAAAAAATATTACAAAATACTACTGTTTCCAAACGTTGCCAAAATCAATGTTGCTGAAATGCGAAATCTATGAAAATGAAAAAAAAAAAAAAAAATCCGCCAAATCTTTTAATTAAGTCATTAGTGTATTGGAAACAGGGTTGCCAGAAACATACTACGCTCCTTATTTGGGCCGAAAAAATACTACCGTAGAATCAAAAATACTACGTCTGGCCGTAGCCTACGAAGATAGACGCTGGCAACCCTGGAAAAAGAAAGAAACAAAAATAAGTATGAACACGTAACCATAGTAACAACATGAAAAATTGATTTCCGTTGATAAAATAATTCATTTTATCTCTCTTTTCAAACAAATTTTATTCTAAAGTTCAACCATTTTAGAATCGTTTGGCTTGCTTTACTGAAGGTAAGCCTTGAATTTCGGGATTCTAAAAACAATTGTTACAGCTCTCCTGATGATCGTAGAAACTTCGAAAAAACTTCATTTTGTGCAAAAAATTCCAAGCTTTCGAATGACATAAGACTTGAAAATGTGTGTGAAATATTTCTTCCCTATTTTATCGAATTTCCGCTAAGAATTCGAATAGAAAAAGAACGAAATGGAATTTTCGAAAAATCGCTTCGAGGTGCAAAACTACATACTACAAACTAATTTTGTGCCAAGTGGCATGAAAATCGACCGAACGGTTTTGGCGCTACGCGCGTAACAGACAGACAGACAGAAAGAAAGAAAGAAAGAAAGAAGGACAGACAGAACCACCTTCAGCTTTATTATTAGTAGAGATAGAGATAGAGAAGAGATATGTTACGTTTTCTCTTCTGCTGTTTTCTTTAAATTTAAACTTTAATTTTTTATTCTGCATCAAAACTCGAACTGAAACAGTTAGAAAGTTGTCAGGCATTTAAGAAGTTTTTGATTGTTTAAAAAATCACTATTAAAAGAGCCCTCACACTGTTAGGTAAATTTCCGTTTCATCTTGTTATATTTTCATATATTTTGTTTCATCTGTTTATTTTAGAACATCAATAGCGGAACTTAGTCACCTTATTCTCGGTTTTTGAATGCCTAAGTTCTGTTTAGTGTTGAAACGACTCCTGGGAAGGGGGTCCACGGAGCGAAAAAGTTTGGGAATCCCTAATTTAAAATCAAAATAAATATACTGCAAAAGCTTAAGTACTAATATTGTTTTTAAATTCTCATTGCCTATTTTTCTAATAAGTTTCGATCAAACTCATGGAATAAAGCATTTAAAGTAAAAAAAAAAAAAAAAACCTGACATTAAACCTGAATTTCACCTGACAATAAAATATAGCTGCCTTCATTAAAATTTTACGTATATTTGAACAAAGATTCACTTATTGTTGGTATAAAAAGAGCAAAATTGTGCAATTATGTTAAAAGTAACTCATTGTGAATGAGAAAAGAAGGTAATAATGGTAGCAGTCGTAAGTCTTTTTTCGTATATACTATGATATGAAGTACACCTAATCAGAAAGCATAGGAAGTTTCACAGCAAAATTATTTTAGTAAACAAGTTATCTCCCCAAAAACAACAGTGTTGTAAAAAAATCCCCCGCCAAGAAAACCTTAAATACTCAGCCTTAAAAAGTTATGATATCGAGTTTTCCCGCCAAGTTTGTGCCAAACTACAACTAACCTGTATGTATAGTTCTTTTAAATTGTTTTCAGTCCTGCCAGGCGGGAAGCTTTGTCTTGTGAGGTGGTTGCTTAATGAGTAAAAACTTCCCGCCTGGCAGGACTGAAAACAATTTAAAAGAACTATACATACAGGTTAGTTGTAGTTTGGCACAAACTTGGCGGGAAAACTCGATATCATAACTTTTTAAGGCTGAGTATTTAAGGTTTTCTTGGCGGGGGATTTTTTTACAACACTGTTGTTTTTGGGGAGATATCACATGTTTTTGCATTAATATTATTTCTTTGCCTGTTTTTTTTTTCTCTTCAAAATTTACTTTGCATGTTTTTTTTCCCTTCAACATTTTTCTTGGCGGTCCGACATCTGTGGTTTTCTTGGCAGCATGCATTTGGTGCAAAAGTTCAAGGATCTTCTTCAGTCTAGGATAAATTTGAAATCAATCACAATGTACCACCCGAACCGACGCAAAACAAAGCTAGTTGCTAACAATACTACGATTAAATTAAAAGTTAAAAAAAAAAAAAAAACCCCAACCCTTACTGCCGATCTCATATTAAAATGAACTAAATTGAAGATCCCTTTTAAAAGCCTTATGCAATAAAATCAATTACAAATATTTTATTTGTTAACAAATAGAAACTGGCAACAGATGAAATTATAAATCATTGAGTTTTCTTTCCTCGTGGCCCAACAATGAAAACATAAATGCTCAGATGTTGAACAGAGCTAGTAGATAGAAATCGGACCAATTTTAAGCATTAATAACTCCGGGGTGCGATGACCCCGGAGGGTAAATTTTGGGAAAATGTCCTCAATGTCTCATCGAGAATATTCATACCAAAAATCAACACTAAAGACCCCCGGGGAGAAAAGATACGGAAAATAAAAACGAGGGGGAGGGGGTGGGGGGTCGAAAACCCCCCTATGCCGAGCTTTGGGACAAAATAAATGTGGGTGCAAAAGCAGAGCTCAATCCGAGTTACCGTTTAGTCTGGACCCCTGTCAAACAATTTTTAAAAAGTGCGAAAAATAGCGATTTTATAACATATATCACCCCTCCCCCTGAGGGTCCTGGATGTTTTGCTTTAGTATGTGCCGTCAGGGGCCGCTGGAGATTGAGTATACCAAAAATGAACTCTAAGGATCTTTATGGGGCAGAGATACAGAGGGGTGAAAACCCCGGTTTGGTTACTCGCGTAAACAGTCCTAGTCGCTCTTTTACATTTTTATTGGCGACGGAAATTTCTTGGCGGCTTGTATTTGGTTTTCTTGGCGGGGCGGGACGCTCCCGCGTCCCGTGATGATGGCTTGGTGGCTGCTACTTAAAGTTATTTGAGTTGCCAATCGCACCTAGTGGTTATTAAAGCTTGAAAGCATGTAAAAACTGAAGGATGGTAATGATACAAAATGCCGGATGCAGTTTTAATCGAGCAAGAAACATGTTAATGTATGCATTCAAGCAAAACGGAAACTTGGTTTCAAATTAGGATACTTGATACATTGTTAAAATGTATTTTAAAGATATATTTTAGTTGTTTTTGCTGTCTGGTCGGAATTATTAAAGTCGAATTCCGAAAAAGGATAATGTATGGTAAGTACATTTTAGAACAAATATGAAGCTTCCACATAAATATTTAGCACTGCGAAATTCCTGTTATTTTGTTCTGTGTAGAAGATGACAGACAAATAATAATTTTAAAAGGAAATAGAAAGCGCTTTTCTAAAGTTGCTATGAGCCTAGGACAAGAAATTGCATCTTTCTAGATCATTACTCATTTATACATAGCGATTCTCCAGCAATGGCGGATACAAGGGAGTGGTGATGGGGGCGATCGCCCCTCCCTTGAGAGACTCTTCTCCAGGAGTTTTTCAACTTTGAAATTCAAAAAAGACCATTTTAGTAGATCTTTGATGCTATTAGAGGAAAGAGTACGGCGATTCGGGGCTCTGATTTTGGAGATTTTTCGAAATGGAAGACCAAAACATTTGTTATCAACATGTGTGGGGTGCATGGCGAAAAAAATGGGCAAGTAAGAAAAAAAAGTCCATTGCCCTTCCCTTGGAACATTTCTGGATCTGCCCTTGTTCTCCAGAAAGGTGTTATCCTCTCTCTCTCTCTCTCTAAACTTTTCATAAGGGGTGTAGTTTTTTTTTAGAAAGACAAGATATATATTTTTGTTAAACTGCAAAAGGTTACAAAAACATCTTCATTTATTTCAGCAAAATTGATTATTAAATTTGTAAATTTAACAAATTTTGTGGATTAAATTTTTTTCGGAATTTTCTTTGTTTTTGGTACATAAATCACTTGATTAATTAATACTTCATTAAATTTGTTGTCTAAAAATACAGAAAATTGTGCAAATTTACAAACAGATCAAAAGAACTGACAAGCGCCTTGAAAATGCATTTAAAAATGTATTTTTAAAAGAAAATCTTAAGATAGATATGACTTAAAAAATCATTAATCATATTTGTTTACTTACTGTATCTTAGGACTGAAGAGCCGCTTGCCACATAAAGTAATACGTGGCTGAATCACCAAAACAATAGAAAACATCGGGATATCGTCGTAACCGATACATTTTAAGTTTTTCAATATGCACGAAGCATCTAAAAAACAAGTTATGGTAGACATTTTTTGAAAAATAATTTCATACACTGTAAAAATAAATGTTGTTTTTACAATATAATACAGCTAATTTTATAGCAATAAACTGAAAAAAAAAAACCCTGCTTAATCGAATAATATCCCCGGATAATCGAATTAATAGTATTAATCATCTTTCGTAAATATTTTTGCTGAAAAAATTTTGAAAAAAAATCACAATTGTTTGCTTAAAACTTTAAAACAATATTTTCTGCAGACAACGAGAGTGAAAAACTATATTAACATTCCGTCAAAACATTTCTACTATTCTAATTTCTTTTTTCATTGCTATTACAAAAAAAAAAAAAAAACGTGATAGCGCTGACGACAACTTAATTAAAAAACACAAATGTATGTATATTGTATAAATATCGCAGGCCATAACATAGATCAAACATTAATATAAATTAGGGATGCACCGATTAATCGGCCGCTTTGCCGATTATTATTAATTAGCAAAATTGTGCTGATTAATCTGTGTAAAAAGATATTTTTTAAATATTGTTTTTCAAAGTACACCTTCAATAAAAAAACTATGATGAATAATTTTATTAACAGCAATAATAATCCTCAGTTGATATAAAGTTTTTAAAAAATGACTTTTTCTATTTTGAATAAATATACACACAGATACAGAGACACAGACAATGTTGCAATATTTTTCATGAGTCGATACTTTTCTATCTATCATAGAGCTTTTAGATAACCTCTCATTTTCAAAAAATAAAAGTCTTGATTTAAATGGCTAATAGTAATTGAAAAAATTCAATTAAAAGCACTCTTAAATTAGAATGCTCACCACAACCTCCTCTGATTTTTTGTTTTGAATTTTCATGTCTAGTTTACATAATTGCAATTTACTCATATTATTGTCAATAATATTACATTAACAATGTGCTAATGTAATATTATTGGCAATAATATGAGAATTAGTTCTAAGAAATTTGATAAATTTTTAAAATTATTTTGGGAAAATTCGAAAACTCGGAAAACAAAATTTTCTCTCAGAAATAATTACTCTTTCTAAAACCGGAATGGGAAAAGAATGAAAATAACAGCGATGGTGAAATTGGTTGCATTAAAAACAATCATCTATTAAACATGAAAATCAAAACATGCCAATATTAACGAAATAAAAGCTGCACTGGATATCAATAGATTGCAATTAATATTTAAATTACTCATTGCACAAACTTTATCATTTTATTATGATAAAAGTTATTTTTAATAAATTGCAAACTAATGCATTATTTTTCCAAATTTTACAAATGAATTATATTATTACGTATTTTGATCTTAGAAACAATTTATTGTTTGATTGGAACCAACTATATGTTAAAGAATATACTTTAAATAATGTTAGTTAGGTGACACTGCAGCTGTAAAAATATTTAAATATTTTGTCCTATATTTCACTTTGCTCCTCATTCCCCTGCTAATCAAAAGAATGAAATTTTATTCGTCTGATGGAATTTGTTTCAAATTTCCAATGATATAGAACTAAAATTATAATGATTTTTTATCAGATTTTAAATACCTACTAGCTAGTTTCATGCGGAATGTTGATGCAAAACGTCCACCCCCTAGCTTTTACCTCATTCTGATGTTATATTATTTGATATACTTTAATGTTCATAAGATTTTAAGATATACTACGCACATGGCCCACTAATGAGTTTCATATTTGATTCAGTTGAGCCTTCGCTCAAAATTCTCATTATCATTATTATTACTGTTTCGTATCAACCTCGTTTGAAACAATGAATTTTATAATAAACTATTTTGGACAAATCGCTTTAAATTCGACAACATATCAATTTATATATTATCTTTGTAATTAAAACCGTATAACTGTGTAAATTAAAACTAATGGTGCGTGAAAAATTACCAGTCTATTGGTGTTCAGTAGAAAGAATCATGACATAGAAAGAAAGATAGAAAGATACTCAGTTTTTAATATAAGTAGGTAACCCTTGATCGCGCGATTGGTAACGAAGTCATTGTTAGCTGGCAGGAGAAAAAATCACAGTGATTTAAAAACTTTATCTGTTTCCGGATTCTATTTGTTAAGAAATAAAACACTGGTAGTTCATTTAAGCATATAAGAAAGGCTTTTAAAAGATTTTTTCAATTAGCTTAGTTTTGATTATCTCTCCTCTTCTGTGTAACCCACACGTTATCAGGGGAGGGGGGGGGGTAATTAATGTACTTAAATTGCATATGCGCTCTGACCGGTGAGATTCATCTTAATATGAGGTCGACATAATTGTTATTTTTATAAAATTTAACATTAAATCTTATTTATTTTACAATATGAAAGTAAGTTTCTTATAACTGCAATGAATTAAATTATAATAGAACAAATATTTTCAAAATTAAAATAATATTAAAATTAATAATTTCAAATCGCATTGGATTCAAACACGCTGAGCAAAAACAGCAAAAATTATGGAAAGCAGCATAAATTTTATTTGACATAACATTCCAAAAATCCGTCAAGATACTTAAGTACTTTTTTGAAAGTTACTAAAAATGCGTGCGATAGCAGTTTAAAAATAATACCAAACTTTTAACGCTGGAGTTTCCAACTGGCTGCCACGAGGCCACCGGTTGCAAATTTTTGAGTAAAAATAGATATTTTTTTAGCAATCAACAACAGATACGTATTATTTTTCTTTCAAGAAATATTTTTATGAAATAATCTTTAAATTAGTTTTAAAAAACTAAAAAATACGCTTTTTGGTGCAGGTGCATCTAATAATGCATTAACGAGTAATATAGTTTAGCCTTTAGTATTAATAACAGTATTAAATGTATCACTTTTATGTTTGCAAAGAACGTGAATTTTATCTTTTATTCAGAGTTACATACAAACAACTGAAACACTTATAATACATCAACATGTAAATGTAATATCGTTTAGCCTTTATTATAATAGTATTCAATATATTACATTTATATTTGCAAAGAACGTGAATTTTATCTGTTATTCAGAGTTACATACATACATACATACAAACAAACCCACATGTGAAACTAATAAAAGTGTATTAAAAATGAAGATATTCGCAGTTTTGTTGCAGGGACTAGATCTTTGTTTCAAGTAAAATGCTCAACTTTTTTCATATTGTTAAATTCTGTTCAGATTTTTACAAATTTTGTTTTTTTGTTTTTTTTTTAGTTTGCAAAATTTTTTTAATGTTCGCAAAATATTTTTATAATCTTATTAATCGAAAAATGTAGAAATTTCGTAGTAGGTTTTCAAAGTTTACTTTATTCACATGACTCCGATTCTAAACTCAAAACAAGCATTACAAGTAGCACCAGCTGCAGCTTTAAAAACACGTGACTTGTAACTTTCATCGCAAATTTGTCCAACATTAAATGCGTTACTCTTCACTCAATTAAACTACGTGTGAAGGTGACAGGAAAGGGATGCATGATCTGACTTTATGGTTGAGTGAAGCTTCGCTATTAAACTCGCTTAATTTTCATAAAAATGCCATATTTCGATTTGATGATTTTTTTCCGAGGTTATGCTATTAAGAGGCAAACTTGCTAGAAACTTAAACTAAGAACATTTAGTTGAAGAATGGGATTCATATTTTAATCTTCACAAAAACAATCGAAGCATTCAGCTTGGATTATGCTCCTGGTGGAATTTCTTCGTGAAATAGTTTCGTACGCAACTCTTATTTTAGCGTTTGAGAAATAGGTTGTCTTTTATTCATTTTCAAAATTGTTTATAAAACTTCGTGTGCATTCTACCTTATTTTAATGATTTTTCAATGTTTTTTTTTCTGAGCGCATTAGGCGAGGCTGTACTGCCGTGGGAAGGTATAGGGCAGTATCAGAAAAATGTTTCATTTATTTTTCTTTTCTTTTCTTGTTCTTTTACATTTTTGTTATCTATTGTAGGGGAATGTGGGGCAAAGTGAAATAGTTAAGATGACTCACCTGTTTCAAAATAAAAGAAATAGAAATTTGTTCTAAAAATCAGTGTACATATAGAAGGAATAATGTATTCGTAATACTACTTGAGTTCAAACATTATTTTTTATTTTGAGCAATTATTTTGCACCTTCAACAAAAAGTCGGAAAATTTCACTTAAAAAAAAAAAAAAAAAAAGACGTGGGTGCAAAGTTAAAAATACAACATTTTTGTAATGAAACATTTTTATTTGATGAGTTGCAGTAATTTTCATCAAATGAATGCATAAATAAATGAATAAATGAATTATTAACGAACAAATAAACGAATAAATAAATAAAGGATTGGATTAATTAATATATGAGGAAAAGACTTGAGTGAATAAAATGGAGAACGAATAAAAAAAAATTAGTGAATGAATGAATAAATAAGTAAAAAACAAAATAAATTAATAAATGAAGAAATACATACGTGATTTAGTAAATGAATGCATAAGCAAACGAAATGAGCTATTTCATTTTGCTATGAGCTATTTCACTTTATAATTTTGTAGAAAATGCATAAAACAAAGGAGAAAATGAAAAAAAATCTTTTAGGCTTCATAGTACCCCAAAAATGATAAGAATAACTTTTTTGTGTTTTTGGTTGTCTACGCGGTTAAGGATCTTGGTTTCTAAATTTGATATCAGAAATACGATTGGTTTTAGAGATATATTTAAGTTTTCTGAGCTTTATCAACCAAAATATTTGCCATCTGAGAATGTGCAGTCAATATCGATATTCTGGCAAAAACATACTATTTTACACTGCTTATTAGTCGGCGTTGCCAGGTCATTTCAATAAAATGAAATAGGTGAACCTTAAATTGAAAATTCATTGTTAATCGTAATCTTTGTTGGAAAATGCTCATATTTAAATGTGTTAAATTTCATCAATTTCTATGCTTAAAGGCTTATCTCTATTACTCGGTATATTCAAAATTGAAGAAAATGACCATTTTGAGACAAACAAAATTTAGTTTTGAGTTTTTTTATTATTTTTTTTTATTTTAAAACCCTGCCTATGTGAATTCTAGTGCATCAAGGAAACTTTGTGCCAAGTTTGATGAAAATCCGACGAAAACTATGGATTTGTATTAGGAACAAACATACATATCTTACAAATAAACTTACATCCATTTTATATATATAAATAAGACAAAATATACCCCATCACATCGATTCAAAATAGTGTTTTGGTCTATTTTATATCTTCAGAAATAAGGTATCAAAAAACTATAACCTTACAATCATTATTAGCGTTGGTTTCATACCACAGTACAATCTTTAAATACGTTTTTGTTGATCGAAAGATTTTCTAATCCGCAACGCTTTTTTTCGCTTTGTGGCACAGTCTTATCCTTTTCTGTAGCTTTTTTATGTGTGTGTACAACGAAAAATAGGATGCATTTAGGTTAGACATGTATAATTCGTTATTTACTTTATGTTTTCTAATTTAGAGTGAATAACTAAAGAGTTTTCTCGTTTCTCCAAAACATATATACAAATATATATGTATGTGTATTCAATTTAACAAAGAGTTAGATCTTTAATTCCATATCTACCTTTAGTTTCAACAACTCAAAAATCCCAAGCCGTTTCAATTTTTTAAAAATCGCAAGAAATATTTTACGAAAATTTTGAAAAACGTCAAAAATGTAACTTTCTCTATAACATTTTAAAATAATGAATATTATTAATGAATTTTTTTATAACAGTTATAATGAAAGGTTTTTGCAGAATTTTGTCTCATCCTACGTTGACATAAATTATTGCAATACTTTGATACACAATTAACTTCGACACTGCCATTGACAAAGAACACGAAGAACAAACAGTTGTTGCAGTGAAGAACTTGTTTTAGTTCACGGTAACTTTCGTGTGCAGAAAACTGTTTCTGAGTTAAACCCTACGCCTTATATAAAAACAAGTTATAAGAAATTCTTATTAAGAAACAAGCTTAATGTTGAGGATGTTTTTACAAATGTACTTGACATAGCAGGAGCTGAACTTTGCGAACTTTGTCAGCAAAAACAACCCCTACGCCCACACTAATTAATTAGAGTCTTTTTCAATTTTAGGTATGATCAATAAAACTTTACAATAAAATTTCCATTAAAACAAAATTCCTTCTTTTTAGTTATTAAAGTTATCTATTCGTAATTAAACTTTAACAATTAAAAATTAGCAAGTGTAACACATTTTAATAAAATAATTTTAATGAAATTTATAAAATGTAACGTATTTTTTCTTGCGAAGGGGATGGGGGCATACTGCCGTGCCAAGCGCAAAAGTGGTATCTGCAGGCAAACTCAAACTGAGGAAAAACTCTTTAAAGTTTTGCGCTAACATGTATTTGATTTGGATGATACTTTTTCAGAAATTTTTACAAAATGTTTTTTGTTCTCAAATGATCATAAACATTGTATGAGCGTAAAATACGTCACAAAGAACCACTGAGTGGCGATAACCTAATTTTGTTGAAAAGTGCAGATACGACTTTTGTGCTCAGCACGGCAGCATAGGCGTTGATGATACGCAGAAAGCAGAAAGGAGAGGGATACGAATGTCGAAAAGTATTGAGAACCCCTGACGTTCCGCTTTCTTGCAGTTATAGTACATTCGCCAGAAAGCTTGATTTAACGGGGAAAGCATTGGCTGCTGGAGTTCAAGAGAAAACTTTTGTAACTTATAAAAGTGTTATTAATACTTACAAGTGGAGCCACGAAATACTTTTTTTTTAAATTTATTACGCGAGTATTTGAAATATTTCAATAAATCTTCAAAGAGCTCGTGACTTTTTTTTTTTTTTTCAGTTTTCGCCGAATTATTTGTCGCCAAAGACTGGGTGTTGTTGATTATCTGACTTACTAATGTTACCATAATAAAGCAATTATGGCTCAAAATTTAGCAATCGGGGAAAAAATCTCCAGTTTTCGAAACATTCCTCAACAATGGAATTCAAACTGAAATTGAACTAGAAAATAACTTCACAACTATCTTTTCGTTTTATTTTCATTGTTTTTGTTCTTCCAAATTAAGGTACTGTCGGCCCCGCTTAAACAAATACTGTCGGTCCCAAGAATTATTATTCAATTAAACGGAGCATTCGATTAAGCGGGGATCTTTAATATTACGTCTATGGCATCGGTTCCAAGATATTTCATTCGTATAAGCGGGATATTCGTTTATCCGTTACCTGATTAAGCGGGAACGACAGTATCTATTTTATCTTTTTTCACATTACAGTCTATTTTTGGTCATAAATGCTTCAATGTGTGCACTTAATGCACTTTTTTTCAGTAGTCTACTTCATGTACAGGACAAATCTTTTGCAATGAAATATACTACTATTCTTTTTATTAATCAAAACGCATTCCCTTTTCTTATTAATTAAATATTTATTTGATAATTCAGAACTTTTTATTATTAACATGCAACAATACATTGTAGTTTTTCTTTCACACAGTAAAATGTATCGAGAGAGTGGGGTGAATCGAAACGAAGCTTTTAGAAAGGTAATAATATCTTGAAAAGTAGGAGAAATTTACTTTTGTCACTCCGGCTGCACTACCGGTTTATGAACAAGGCTGCACGTTGAACGCGGAAAAACATCAAGTTTTCATCGTCGGCAAAATTTTGTGTGTAAGTGAAATCCTTATTGTATTTAAAAGCAAATTTATTTTTTTGTATTTAAATTGTATTTTTTTAATTATGCATGCATCTGAGCAATAGAATACTAATTAGAACTGAATTTTTTTTAATAGTGTCATAAAAATGAAGAATTCTTTACCATGCCTTTGGCTAAGGATTTACAGGGCGTATCGAAACCTTTTGTTCTGTTTTTCCGGTTCAAACTTTTTGAAAGGACAAAAAGAGAAACAAAGAAAACTGCTTGAAAAATCATAAGATTCCAAACTCAATTCTTCAAATCAATTATTGTCTATAAATTCTCGTGAAGAACCAGATCTTAAAAAAAAAAAAAGATATAAAATGATTTTTTCCAGAAGACTTCTGTACAATGTAAATTCATGAGGAAAAGTCATACAGACTTTATGTAGCAAAAGTTCTGTACTCAGACAACGATGAATACATGGTAAGATTTTATAAGAAGGTCTTCAAAATCTGGAGATTTCAGGACTTGAATTTATATTAAATCTTTGTTTTTCAATTTAAATGCATTTTCTCCAAATCAATTTTAATCTTTTATAAGTTCAAACTTATTTTCGATTTTTGACAAATCATACGTTTGCTGGTATAGAAAATAAAAGTTTATTTGACAGTAACTATTTTTTCTTATACTCCTCCATCAATTACTTTTTTTTAGTCTATTAAAGGTTAAATTGGAAAGAAGAATAAATAATTAAATAAAATAACAAAAGAATGCGTTTCAATTCACCCCTATCAGTGGGTGGTGTTAATAGAAACACCTCGAAAAATTATATATATAAATAAAAAAGGTTCAAAAAGCTTTGTTTTTGCTTGGAATATCAAGTATCAAGAGCAAACCAACACCGAAATTTGTACCTAAAAAATTAAATGAAAAGAAACCCCTTTAAATACTTTTTAATAATCAAAACTGAAAAGTGTACGATACTCCATATTTTATGGTACCTAGGTTATAATTGCTTTGAATATTTAGCCTGTTTAAATAAAAAACATTTGTATTCTATTGTAATGCATTAGACCATATCGAAAGGAGATAATTAGTAGCTTGATCGCTACGCCACATGCTGACAGCCCAGAACCAAAAACGTTTCCCGAAATATGTCTAAATTTTGCTCTTCAAGAAAAATCAAAGTGTTTAGCGTTAATGCGTTGTAAATGTCAGGGATTAACTGCACACAAGCTCAACTACAAGTCTTCCAAAACCTCCATGTCATTTTTCATACATAATCCCTATACTTTTACCCCCATAATTAGCCTACGTGACGTTTCGACTGCGTTATAGGTACGGGATGAAGCCAGAAAAGAGAAAAAAAGAATTAAAAGCGGCGTTCGAAGCGTAACCAATGTTCCATTTTTCTTCCACGCTCCCAAGACAAAGCTGGATGGGTTGTGAAAAAACGGCTCCAAAAAATAATCATCTCGCCAGTGACTTTTACGTGGTTAAACTGGCCCGTAATTGACGTGGCATCGACAGGGGGCAGGTCTGGGGTGGGGTCCTTTCTGGAACGCCCCCGAACCGGAACGAACGCAAAGCAAATAGGCCCCCATGTCCCAACACGTGGCTCGGATCGCTTCCGCCATGGATGGTAGCAACCTAATCACGCAGCTTGGAGAGGCTGGATCGTGTCGCGACATTAGTTGAAAAAAAAAAAAAATCCAAGGACATTTGTAAATATTAAAGAACGGTAAAATTAGTAATCGTATATAAAATTAAAAATAGCAACGTTTTATTGCCCAAAACTTTACGCCTTTTTCGTTACACTTTTTAAATTGCAAAAGAAATATGCTAATGGATGTATACCCACCCATTTATTAATTTGTAACAAAAACAAAGAAGAAAACAACTTTAGGACACAAGAGTTAGAAACTTTAAATGTTTTTTAATTTATTTAATTTTTGAACAGAAAACAAATGTCTACTTATGTTAAAAACTGAGTATCTTTTTAACTATCTTTCTTTCTATCTATGTCACGCTTCTTTCTCCTGAACGCCAATGAACTGAAAGTCGAACCAGGTACCGATAGATAGGTCATTTTTCGGGCTTCATTAGTTTCCATTTATATAATTATACGATTTTAATTAGCGAAGATATCAATTAATAAGTAGGCAAATTTAAAGCGATTAAGCCTAATAAATGATTAAATATGAAATCCATTGTCGCAAAACATGGTTGCTATGAAACAGTAATAACAATGATAATGAGAATTTTGAATGAAGGCTTAACTAAATCAAACATGAAACTCATTAGCGGGCCACGTAAGTCGTACTTCTATCGCTAACTACTTGTAGTTTTCTGAATTATAAATTAGTTGAAAAGCCATCTACTTTATATTAAAAACCGAGTATCTATCAAAGTCTGCTTCTTTCCCTTTACTGAACTTGTTGAAACTTTCCTCACCATCTTAAAGGCGCGAAGTGCCTCTTAGCGAGCCGCCTTTGCGGGGAGTAGTTTCTTGAAAATTTCCTCACTACTTTCAAGCACGAAGTGCTCATGCAACGCCGGGCCACGTGCGTAGTATGTCTTAAAATCTTATGAAAATTAAATTATCTCAAATAATATAACATCAGAATGAGGAAAAAGTTAGGGAGGGGAGACGTTATGCACCAACATGCCGCAGGAAGCTAATCTAGCTGCCCTTGCAGCTAGTATAGGTATATTACAAGTTATATTTGCAATTTCTATTGTGTGGGGAGAGAGTGACTAAGGAGCGGGAGGGCGAAGTAAAATTTATTTTAAGAAGAAATATTACAATACCAAAGTTCAAACGATTTTATTACACGTTTATCTTGAATTTCAAAATAGTGAAATTAAATTCGACCGAATTATCATTCTTACAAGCATAACAGTGGCTAAAATTCAATAAACACAGATACGAATATATTATCTTTTACGCACCGAAATGCTTTCTCACAAAGAATTCTCTACAAACAGCTAAGCATCAAAATGAGTCACATGGTTTACACATGAAAAAAGTTGCATAGTGACGCAATCTGTGGTAAATAAGTTCAATTACATTGCAACCTATTTATTTTTAACTCTTGACGCAACAAGGAAGGGAGCAAGATAAGTTTGACTTGTCTGTATATCTGTCGATCTGTGTATCTATCTGTGACACCATACAACCTAAAAGGATGGACCGATTTTTATTTATTTATTTAGTTATTTATTGTTTGAAAGGTGAAGTGATCGAGAGTGTTCTTTAGGTCACGTCTTCGGCTGGCATTAATTAACAAAGATATTAATTAAAAACTTTTAAGTTGTTTTTTGTGATTTTTGAAGTGAAAATATATTAGACAATTTAAAACAATAGTACCAAAAGAAAGCAAAAAAAATCTGCGTCTGATAAGATGTGTTTGGAACTTCCAGGCAAAATATAACTCGAATTATAACGTTTTTTAGCAAATGCGGCTAAGGCTTAAATTTACAGGACTGTCACTGTTGGCCGACGAGGAAAGAAAACTCAATGATTCAAAATCTTTATCTGTTGCCAGGATCTATTTGTTAACAATAAAAATACTCGTAATTGATTTTAGCAACGCCTCCTAAATACTAAATGCCTGTAACTTTCTGGCTTTTAGCAGAGCAAAATTTCATCCTTGGTTCACGATACACTGCCATCTACCAGAGTTCTTCGAGAAAGAGAAATTAATGATTGGTTCATTTCTAAATTTAAATTTAAAAATCAACCAATCAAAAAAATTTCGAATATTGCTTGGATCCATCGCCAATAGCTTCAAAATGCCCTTGGTTCATGATACACTGCCATCTACCGGAGTTCTTCAAAAAATTAATGATTGGTTCATTTCTGAATTTAAATTTTAAAATTAACCAATCAAAAAATAACAACGACATTATCGGATTGCCGCAAGGTGGCGTTTAAAGTTGAACCCATCTCGACGGTAGCGAAACAAATGTTATAGGCATTTAGTATTTAGGAGGCGTTGATGTTAGTGTAAGAATTTTCAATTTTTTCTCTTTGTTCTGCTTTTGCGATTAGCAAATTTTACTAGTAAGGATTATCTTTCCTTTTCCGTGTTTACCATATGCTCTCGAAAACCAATTAAATATATTTAGATTTAGTATGTTTTATGACCCATGACCGGAGATGTTCTTTTTAATATGAGATCGGTAACCAGGGTCAGGGGTTGTTTAAATTTTTAATTTAATCTTTGTACTTGTTATTCGAACGGATCTCAGACGAGCATTAAAAATAAAACAACCGCAGATACACGATAGACTTTGTCAGACACGGGCAAATGCGTTGAGTGGTAACTCAGTTTTCCCTTTCCAGTAAATGTAGCTTTCCCTTTCAATCAATGCTAGTGTAAGGAAGCGAAGCTCAATTTCACGTTCAACGTCATTGGTGCCATGATCTCAAAAATGGAATAACCTTAAATATTCAACCAAACTCGCTGTGCAAGCAAACTCGTGCAATCAAGCTCGCTGGACGTAAACGTTTGTTAATAGCAGTAAAAATTTTTGTAAGGTTGTGTGGAAAAAATCACGCATTTTTTGTTTCTTTTGAAGGTACTGTTAATTCAAGAAGAAAAAATATAAGCAAAAGCTGTCGTTGTTATCAAACGTAGCTCCTTCTTGCAAAAATGGTGCAAATCGTGTCCAAAACTTTAGAATTATTATTGTCAGTTTTAATATTTGCTGCCTTTTTTTAATTTTTTTGAAGTGATTCTCTATTGATTATTTTTCAAGACAAACTTCGAAAGTTATCTCTGGTTGAAGAAAATTGCCAATACAATCTGAAGTGAAACTCACTATTCTAACACGAAATATACAATTAGGATCGACGTAATATCATCATAAATTAGTTCATGCGACTTTTAAGTTCAAGTTTCATAATTAATTTGAGAAATAGACATCAAAGTGATTTAATATACTTAATATCAATGAACTAATTAATTTTAAGCAATACTCTTATAGATATTCAGTTCGTTGTAGAGCATTCTAATTCAGCGCACGCACTTTTCAGGATCAATTGACAAGTGCAAAGTGGGATCGCTCGCTCGCTTCAGCTTTCAGAAAGGCACGAACCATTATGCCACGATGGGGGTGAAGTGTTATGCTAATCAACAGCATATCCGTACCGGGATTCGAACTCGGGCACGGAAGCCTTTCTCTCTATATTGCCCTCTTTACAAGGCAATCTAATGTTTTATGTGAAAGATGGTGGTGACTTTTAACTCTTTCATAACTCTTTGTTGTATCGAAAATCGAAACATAAATCCGTTATACCGTTAATTTATGTGCTCATTATATTGGTGGCAAAGTAGTTTTTCTTCTCAAGAAAATTTTCAACCATAAAATCATAAGAGTTTTCATGTAAAACTTTGTAAGACTCATGTCATGTAAAAGTTTTCATGGCGGAAATGACTTCTGTAAGTAATTAAACCACGTAGAAAAAACTATTAGAAGTTGAATGTGCAAAGAAGAAGAAAATACGTTGCTATATAAGAGCGGATATGTGTAGCAGAAATAAATGTTTCAATAATTATATTAATTTTTCAGACAGTTTTAAACACAGTGTAGAAATAATACATACCAAGGAGGAACAAACCAACATAGTTCTTGTTAGAGATGATGATGATCACGTGCTGTCTGTCACGCGCTCATCAGAGGGATTTCTCGGAATTATTAAGAAGGTCAAAAGTACCAAGACTCGATGCTGACCTACATCGGAGTCAAAATCCCCACCTGTTACCTCCAAGTATTCGTTTGAAGGAAGGAAAGTAATATTCCAGAGTCCGGTGTGTGACTCACTGATCTACTTACAGAAATATCACAATCGGAGGCAATAGCTTGTCCAAAACACAAGCAGATAAACGGTGTATTTCTTACTGACGGTTGCGTCGGTTGAATTATCAAAACATGCAAATTGGATGAGATTGAAAGGATTAGTATTTACTGCGGAGCGGTTATGTAAACTGGAACGTAGTTAATGATTAATGGGAAAAAGTAGGAAAATATAAATGACATATTTTGTTGGAAGATATCTGTATCATGTTTTTTACTCGAATACTTCATGTCTTTTACTCGAAAGATTTTTGTGCTTGCCTGTTTAACTGACAAAACTGAATGTTGCAGGTGTGCCCACTCCCTAACAGGGTTGAATTGGGGGATCGAAAGGGCACTGGAAGGCTGATTCGAAGGGCATCAACTGACTAAATCAGACTATTTTGAATTACTTCTTGATCAATTACACTAAACAGCAGGATGCGTTTAGTTAAAATATTTGAAATGCTTTTTTTTTTCCTATTTCGTTAAAATTTAAGAAAATAAGTTCATTGGTACCGTAAAATGGGGTTAATCGGAACACTTTTCAGCTTTGATTGTAAAAAAAGCAGTTAAAAGATTTTTTTTAATTTGATTTTTTGGGTAAAAACTTCGGTCTTGCTTTACTTTTGATATTCCAAGCAAAGACAAAAGATTTTGATCAATTATTATTAAAATATATAGCAAATTATGGGTGTTCCGAATCACCCCGCTGATAGGGGTCAATCGGAACACTTGTTAAAATTTTTATTTTTTTCAATTTAATCTGTAATAGGTCTCACAAAAATGAGTAATATTGATGGGGGAGAATAAGAACAGATAATTACTGTCAAATAAATGTATAATTTCAGTACCAGTAAACGTTTATAATTTGTAAAAATTCAAAATAATTTTGAACTTATGAAAAATGAAAAGTAATTTTAAGAAAAGCTTTTGAATTGAAATGCAAAGATTTAACATGAATGGAAGTTACTCATGTCGTCCACAAATATGTACTTGTCCTTAAAACTAGCAATTGTGACTTGGCTTAAGTTTTTTCATAACAACTCCTGGGATGAACTCTGCCTTTTCTTTAGTTTTTTGAAATTTCTGGGTTTCGGGGATTGTCCTGAAAGATTTTTTCGCTTATTCATAACTGTCTGTGTGCTGGACGTTCACTACATAAAGTCTATGTGACTTTCTCCCTTTTATTTTAAGTAAAAAAAAGTCTCCTGGAGAAAAAATCTTTTGAAATCTGTAACTTTTGTCATTCTAAGATCTAGTTGCTCACGAGAAGGGATAAACAGTAATAAATCCTTGTCCCTGTCTTGATTAGAAGAATTGGGGTTAGAATCTTGATTTTTCAAACAATTTCCTTCAAATAAGTTTGAATTGAAACAACAGAACTAAGTGTTCCGATTCACCCCGCAATTTTTTTTCCCATGGCATTCTTCAGAATTCTTCACTTTTATGACACAATTTATAAAAAATGTAAATTCTAATGTGGTATTCTGTTGTTCAGATACATGTATAATTGAAACATACCACTCATAGTTTTTAAATATAAGAAGGTTTGTTCTTGCATATGAAGTTTTGCAGTCTATGAAAATGTGATGTTTTCTAGCATTCAACGTGCAGCCCTCTTTAGAAGCCAGTAGCGTTGCCAGATCGACAAAAGTATTTTTTTCCTACTTCCTATGATCTTACCTTTCTAAAAAAAAATTCATGGCGAAAAATACCCAATAGTATATTTATGAAGAATTTCTTTGTACGGTTGGGAAGTTTTGTTCCGATTGACCCCACTGTTCCTATACACCCCATTTTACGGTACATTTATAATTAACAAGTAAAAATGAGGTGAAATGGATTTACAAAGGCTATTAAAATTCAAAATACATTTAAATTCTATTTATTAATTGTCTGTAGTGTAAAACAAAAATAAATAAATAAATGAGTTTAAATTGTCAAAGTATTTAACATAATTTATTTTATTTCAAACTTTCCAAAACTTAAAAAAATATATATTAAAAAGTGGTGGGTTAAATGATGTTTTTTTTAAAAGTGGGTAAAAAAATTGGGTTTTACCCAATCGGGTCCAATCCCGTCAATCCTGGTTGTTAACCTTATACAGTGCATTCAGCATTTTATTTATGCTTAAATTTGTAATTATTGCTTTGCTCGTTATATGATTTGCGTTTATTTACATTAACGTTATGGAGTGGGTCAAATTGCCTGACTTTCAAGGTAATATGCCACAAAGCTTCGATTTATTTACCTTCCAAATAAAAATTTAATTCGCAGTTTTTGGTCGTGATATATTAGCATCTGGATCAACATGAAGAGAAGCAAGTCTCTTTTATTTCTTGTTAACATATATTTTTTTTCCTGCTTAGGTAGACATGATAACCCGATCTACCCCAGAAATATAAACTTTTCACCCAGACTCCCTCAATTTTAAAAACTTCAGTGATTCCTTATTAATAACTTCGAGAGGAATGTATTCTCAGAAATGAGTTGTGTGAACCCTCTTTTTTCAAAAATAAGATGTGGCTCCCTCTCATCTCATCAAGGATTATTTATCTTTTCTTAAACCTACGCTAACTCTTCCAGCATTGTGTTTTTCCTAGAAAGATGTGCGTAATTTCCAAACTCACGTTTTCTGTCGTAATTTTCAGAAATTTCTAGGAAAATAACCAATGATAATACTCGAGGGGGATATGTTTAACAATAGAAATGATAACGCGTGGATTTTATAAATTTTTGCTGGGAAAAAAATATGGTCATTTCGCTAGAGAAGCTATCATAAAGCTATCCCTTTCTGGAAGGCAGGTTAGCATTAAAATAATTAGGGAGAATTCAGTCCTACTATCCATCAGTTTTGCTATTTGAAGAAGTGATCGCAGTAAATAATAACACACAATTAGCATCTCTACTCCGTCTCTGTTGGCGATTCCACAGACGCTGGTTTTTGGTCCTTTGATAGCTTTTATAGCGTGTGAATTTTTCTTTATCATATCTTCAAATCAACAGGTGATATCTTCTCGTAATTTACCTTCATATGAACTGAGTTCCAAATACTATTTTCCGGATTACTTGTAAGAGCAAAAGCGTATTGATTAAATTTTTCAGTGCACTGCACTGCAAAAAGTGAACTGTTGTTTTTACAGTACAATGTTGGCAGCCTAGGTTCCACTTTAAAACTGTAAAGATAGCCATTTGACAGTTTATTGCCGTAAAATTTAGGTGCATTATACTTTAAAAACAACAGTATAATACTGGCAGCAGAGGTTCCAGTTTGAAACTGTAAAATGCACGGTAATAAACTGTAAAAATAGCAATTGTACTGGTTATTATAGTAAAAATAGCAAGTTTGCAGTTTAGTACTGTAAAAAAATCAATTTTGCAGTTTATTACTGTAAAATTTGCTTTTTTTACAGTTTATCACTATAAAATTAGCTGTATTATACTGTAAAAACAACATTCATTTTTAGTGTGCAAAGAATAAACTGTTGTTCCTACAGTGCAATACTGGCAGCCGAGGTTCCAGTTTAAACCTGTGAAATGCACATTGATAAACTGTAAAATTTGCTTATTTTACAGTAATTAACTAAAATTACTTCTTTTACAGTTTATTACTGTGCATTTTATAGTTTTAAACTGGAACCTCTGCTGTCAGTATTGAACTGTAAAAACAGCAATTTATTTTTTGCTGTGTGATTGTCTCAAAAAAAAAAAAAAAAAAAAAAGAAAAAAAAAGCTGAAATAAGCAATACATTTTTAACTGTTTAAAATTTGAGAAATTCTTGGAGTTTCAACGGTATTCCTCCCCCCTCCCCGGCCCTATTTACTATTAGGCTCACGAGACCCGGTCTACGGACCTCTTAGTTTCACTGCCCTCCAAAAATTATTGACAGTGTAGAAAACTATACAAAAATGGGGCTTCATTTTGTTTGTTTGTGCGGACCCCCAGTGCGGCCTATAAAGTTTATAGCAGTGTAGCTTTGAACATCAAAACAGTCTTTTTGGCTATCTGTATTTTTCTAAGGTAATTTACCTCCCATATGTAAAAACAAATATTTGTGGCTCTAAGTCATAGACTGGGAGTGGAAAGAGATTTTCATTCATTGCACATGTTTGTAGACATAAATATAAAAATGATTACGCTCAGAAAAAAAAAGTATAACAGAAAAAAAACGAAAAAAAAAAAAACGATCAAGCCCTGGTAGTCTTGTATTATCATTTAACGCACATAAAATGCCTCAATAAATCATGTCCCCCCCCCCCCCAGCCACAAAAGTTATCCCTCCTACGTATTTTTAGTGAGCCTCATATGAGGTCTAATGCGTATTTTTTATTTATTTTTTTTTACGCAATATATTTACTTAAAGTGAATTTAAAAGCTCGTACATAATATGTAAAGCTGAAAGAATAGAAAAGCATTTATAAACTCAAATTAAAAAAAAAAAAAAAACAATAATGATAATGATAATAAAAGATCATTTAGTATTTTAAGTCGTGAATGCTAATCTTCAGCTCAGCATTTAGACTTAAAATGCAAAGCTTACATTCCAAATGCTGAGCTTTTCATCTCAGACAAATGGCAGAAGGTAACAATAAGGTAATGGCGTCCGTGGGATAAGCTAAAGATGATATTTGTGCTCATTTTGAAGCTCGGAAGTAAGAGCTTTTATATCGTTCAGGGGGTCAGAGGGCTAAACTAAACCAGATTATTAACAATGGATAATCATTTTAAGTTTGCGTGCAGCTAACATAGATTCTTTAAGCTCTGGATGAAGGAATTAATTATGCGAGAGAATTTGTAATATGATGTTAATAAGACATGTTAGATTTAGAAACCTTGAGAAAATAGCCTATATTCAGGATAGATTACCTTCTTCGAGGGCCTACCCAGCAAAAAAAAAAAAACTGTTGTTTTTACAGTATAATACTGGCAGCAGAGCAGAGGTTCCAGTTTAAAACAGTAAAATGTAAATTTGCAGTAATAAACTTCAAAATTAGCAATTTTACGTTTTATTACTTTGAAGCAGCAATTTTACAGTTTATTACCACAATTTCACAGTTTATTATCGAAAAGTTAGCTGTATTATATTGTAAAAAGAACAATATAATATTGGCAGGAGAGGTTCCAGTTTAAAACTGTAAAATGCACAGTAATAAACTGTAAAAGTACCAACTTTACAGTTTATTTCTGTAAAATTGGCAATTTACAGTTTATTACTGTAAAATTAGCAATTTTACAGTTTATTACAAAAAAAATTAGCTGCTATATACGGAAAAACAACATTTATTTTTTACAGTGTACTGTTTGGCGAATCCAACATTACCCGAAATTTTCTAAAAATGCAAACTGTTAATCATTACGAGGAAAAAACATTTTGTTCTTCACCGATGAAAGTGCTGCTGCAGGTACCATTAAAATCATATTTTATTTATTTTTTACTGTATTAATATATTACAATTTTTAAACCCTGATTTTAATTTTTCAACGTTCCCTGCTTTAGCAATGATACAATTCTAATACACGCTAACGAAGACAAAACGCGTTATGGATATCACTTTATTTGTATCAAAAGCGCGAAAACGAAAACAACTTGCTAGGAGAAGAAATATAACAGTAATTATCAGGCTGACATATTCTTAATACGAATGAAAGTGTGGAAATAAATTACAAACAAAAACGCCATGAATTTGGATGAACGCAAAGAAAAAAGAAAGACGTTAATAGCTTTGTCGAAACACAATTACAGAGCGCATCGCTTAACTTGGGTGGGGAAAAATATCTTGAAACATATCCGGCAAGTCATTGACAAAAACGCCGTTACGTTTCTACCTGGTAATATGACGAAAAACAACGCAACGTCAGTTTCGCGTGAAAACGATTAAATAAAGAATAAAAAAAGAAACAGAACTCGATTTACGTGACCCTTTTCTTCAGCGATTACACAGCGAGCGCGTCACAATCAGTTTGCAGTTTACACACGACACAGGTGAGCGTAGAAATCTAGAATCGGAGAAAGAAAAATAAAATAAACGGTCGGCGCGAAAATAAAAAAGAAAGCAGAAAAATAGACCGGTTCTATTTGCCATCGCCGCCGGTAACGCCTTCTCGGAAATTGCATCGCTCGTGACGTCATCTTCGGAAAAGTCACTCCGCCCACATTTTCCGAAGCGATTCTCCGAAGTGACGTATTAGGAAATCCTCGGCTTCCGGCGGACCTGACTGGTGAGTCAGTGAACGCTGCTCCTCCAATGAGCTGCCTGGATTTCATCCGGCGGATTCGCAAACAGGCATGTTTTTTAATTGAGATGTGTTGGTCAGTTGTAAAATCCGAATCGTCGCGTGCGGACTGTTTTCTTAAGAACTGTGCGAACGGAGTAGCGCTCTGAACTTTGTGTGTTTACCTGGATTGCGTTTATCTTGGATCGCCATGTTGCCATTCGAGACGACAAATATTTTTGAACAATTGCCCCGGTTTGTTTTTAAAATGCCCCGAGTGGTGCCGGATCAAGAAAGTAAATTCCAGTCGGATGAGCTGTTCCGGAGGTTATGTAGAGAAAGTGAGGTAAGCAAGTCTTCTTTCACCTCTTACGCAACTGTTACATTATGCATGACGTAATAGTACTACACGTGCTCAATCTTATCAAAACTTGTGGTTCAAGGAGCTTACAAAATACTTAAGCGATACTTTGTTACTTCCTTTATATTAGAGTCAATCAGGATAACTTAGGCTCACGTCTTTTGTACATTTTACTGCCCTGCTTATACTTTAATTGACGGCCACAAATTGAAGGCTCAGAGTTATTCTTTTGATTTTGTTGTATGGTTATCCAAAATTAAGAAATAATACAATTAACAATCCCTTACATGGACTTTAATTTGGAGACATTAGCAAGTGGAGCCCATCCCCCATAAAAGCCATGACGCGCCCCCTTCCCGCCACATACAAAATATCACGAAGATCCCCTTCTGCAAAAGAGCCCTACTCACTTAATACACCCCCCCCTAAGAATTTCGAAGGCACAATCTGCGTCAACCCCCCCTTTTAGTTGGTACCCCTGCCATTAGGGGTAGAATTACCCCAAAAAAACGACAGAAAAAAAAACATTTTAATAAGAGGCTGTCCATAAAATAATGACGCTACGTTTTATTATTATTTTTAAATGTTTGACCCCTCTCCCCTTTATCACAAAGTGTCACTTCACCTTACTCTCTGTCACATGTGCATTTGAGCCAACATGTATGAAACCACATTTCTTGTTACTCTTTCCTCCCGTTTGTCACAACATCTACACCCCCTGAAAGAATAACAGGTCTCTAAGAGTTAGCGCAACTTTGAACCAATAAAAAAAATAATTTTCTAATTGTGTAAAACCTCCCCATCATTATTTTATGGCCAAGACCCTAGTTTCCGACGAGGCAGACATAGCCTTTCCGCGGCCCTGTTCACACACTGCTATCATTTATCATGTTATATAGAATATTATAATGTAGGAGACGAGATTTCAACCCCCTCAAATCAGCAACCAGTAGCAGCTTCCAAACAGTAATTTCATAAGGATTGGATTCTACAATGGACTTGTACAGTGTTGATAGCATTTATTTTGTAAAATAGAAAATTGATATTATATAATCTTGTCATTAAACTGCAGTATTAGTCTTTCTACAGTTTCTTTTGGGCTTAATACCAAAAAATATGCAAAGTTGATCCACGTGGTTCAAAGTTACCAGAACATTCCAATTAACTGCTATATTTTCTCATTTATTACTGTCATGCCACGATACTTCTATTTATTACTAATTTCCAAAAATTTAAATCTTAACTAGAAATAAATTGATAGACTGAAGGAAAATCAGAAAATAAAGCCTAGAGAGATATTTTTTAATTTGGTCCGTACTTATGTCAGCTTTGAAGCAAACAGCTCAGAAGGATAACACTCTCCAGAAATGAGTTCTAATCTGATTGAATTTCAGTTATCATGAAGTTCAGACAAAAGGAAATAGAGTCCACACTGAAAAAAATGAACTGTTATTTTTACAGTATTATACTGGCAGCCGAGGTTCCGTTTTAAAACTGTAAAATGTACAGTAATAAACAGCAAAACTAGCAAATTTTAGTTTCTAACTGTAAAGCTAAAAATTTTTGTTTGTTGCCGTAAAATTTAGCTGTATTATACTGTAAAACAACAATATAATACTGGCAGCAGAAGTTCTAGTTTAAAACTAATATGCTGGGTTAAAAAACTGTAAAATTAGCAATTTTGCAGTTTATTACTGTAAAATTAAAAATCTTAGTTTAGCACTGTAAATTTGGCAATTTTAGTTTATTACTGTAATATTATCAAATTTTAGTTTATTACTATGAAATGAGCTGTATTATACTGTAAAAACAACATTCGTTTTTTACAGTGCACTATAGTGAAGTAAATCTTAAATAATGCATGGCAATATTTCACTGTATGAAAATTCCGGAATTTCTCAGATTATTTCCTGCAATGCCCGGAATTTCGCGGTTTTCCATCGGTATCCTATATGAACACACAAGAAAATTTACGAAAATATCCTTGTATTGCTATAAGTTTAGCTTTGTGAATGCAGAGTTCTTGCTGTTGTGAAAAGCATTTTTAATTACAGTGTGGAGGTGTACTCAGCTTCTTTATTGGGGCGTTTTTGTCATTAATCCCGTTACTGCCCTCCTAGATTGACTGAATCCCATACGATCTAAGTTTCCCTGAAAGGATTCTGATTTATTCCAGAAACTTAGTCGCATAGTCTTTTATTAGAAAGTTTTCTGAATTCTTCGAAAATGTTCTATGTTAATTTAAGGAATGTTACTGACTTTTAGAGAGAATCATTTCTGTTGTTTTGCGTGGTATATTACTGGCAGATATTAAACAAGCATATAGCTACCTATTATTTCTAGTAAGGTATCTGATGTCTTTTAAGTACACTGCAAAAAATGAACTGTTGTTTTTACAGTATAATTCTGGCAGCCGAGGTTGCAATTTAAAACTGTAAAATACACAGTAATAAATTGCAAAACTAGCAATTTTAGTTTCTTACTGTAAAGTACGAAATTTTACAGTTTATTTCCGTAAAATTTAGCTGTATTATACTGTGAAAGCAACAGTATAATACTGGCAGCAGAGGTTTCAGTTTAAAACTAAACTACAAGGTAATAAATTGTTAAATTAGTAGTTTTAAAGTTAATTTCTGTAAAATTAGCAATTTTACAGTTTAGTACTGTAAAGTTAGCAATTGTACAGTTTATTACTGTAAAATTAGCAATTTTTGCAATTTATTACTGTAAAATTAGCTGTATTATACTGTAAACACAATATTCATTTTTAGTGTATTATTACGACGGTTGATAAATCTTTGTCAAAGCAATTTTTTTGTTCCGTTCCTCTAATATTTTCTAACTTACTTCTTTTAATAGTGTTTTTAGAAGAACTGCTGAAAAGTTTTTTTTTCTTTAAACTTTTGAATATTTATTTGCTATATTACATGCGGGAAAAAAAGAGAGATTTCTAGATTGTTTAGCAGATTAGAATCTAGCAAGAGTCTGATAGCTCCTACAGGACGATACAAATCTCAATCGTAAAAATAATTTAAATTTTGGCTTAAGTTTTGATTCACTATCTCAACTTCAAAATTAAAAACAATACGATTTTTTAAAAAATAAAGTTTCCTTCTGGAATACCGAACCAAAATCACAGCAATATTAGGTAATTCAATGTGCAAACAGAAGCGTCAAAGTTGTCAAATAGTTCGCGTTTTCCAATATCATTTAACACAATTTCCTTTATGTGAAATAAAAATAATCATATATAAAAAAATATAAATAATAGTTAACTAATATTTCATTTCATTTGTCGATGTAAATGAATAGTAAATTGAAAATGATACGATGTCGTCATAGCATTATGTTAAGAATTATTCCAAGGGGAATAGCTTTCCTTTCAATAACACTTAATTGGAAAAGGGGAAGCATATAACCGTTACACTCAAAGAAATTAAATACGAAGGGCCTGCGATGAAAAAAAAAATACAAGAGAAGTAATGGCTGAATTTTGTGTACTTTTTGGTGCTCCTTTCAGGAAAAATAATGAAAAATTCTATCACGTCACGATTTTTTGTAAAATATATTTTTATTTTTGCTAAAATCTTTCAATAAAAATATTCTCTTTCAGAATTTATTTGGCAAAAAATGAGTTTTTTTTATTTAAATACATAAAAAATATTCTCTTCCTGGTGATACATATTGTTTGGTGATACATATTGTTTTTTCAGCTAGCAATCCCTTTTTTATTGGTTTAAATGGAAGAAGAAGGGTCAAAGTACCAATATTACCTAACCGAGGAGCAAAAAAAAAAAAAAAATAAAAATAAAAAAGGCTATATCTCAGGGAAACAATTTTTCAAGAGAAAATAAAATCGTTCGAGAGTACAGAGCATTGATACATTACATAATGCCTATCATAATTTCGAGATAAAAATGATACGGCATGAATATTTTAGAGAATTTGTTGATTTTGCATGGAATAACCACATTATGCCAGTTTGAATGCGCAGTTCTCTTGAGTTTCAACTTTTTACTACATCGATTAGTGTAAACAGAAAGCTTTTTTGTTTTATTTTTTGCTGTTTGGAATTGGTTTCAGCAATTTAGTTACAGTGTCACTCCTCATAAAAGCAACAAATTTTCAAAATAATTCGTGTCGCACCATTTTTTCTTTTTAGTAGGCAATCTGCATCAATATTCTGTACTCCCAAACGGTTTTATTTTTTTCTCCAAAAATTTTTATTCGTGAAATAAAGTCATTTATCATCTCAGTCATTTATCTCTCTCCGCGGACAGGTAAAATTTAGCATTTTGATCGTTTTTCTTCCAATGAAACCAATTGAAGTAATTGATTGTTGAATAACCAATATGCAGCACCAAGAATAAGATCTATATGTATTTCAATGAAAAAACCCCACTTTTGCTGGATAAATTCTTTTGGGGGATACTTTTCAATGGAACATTTCAGCAGAAATAAAAATTAACTTTACAAAAAATTCTGACTTGATGGAGAAAAAATGGGAATCATTTCCGATATCAACACACCAACTAATATAAAAATCAGCACCAATTTATTTTGTATTTTTCAAAAAGTTTTATTTCGCAGGGTTGTGCATAATTTGTTTTGTGCAATCATGAAAATCAGAACTTATTCACAAGTCTGAGGAAATTTTAAATGAAAACTTATATTTATCAATTAATTAAATTCTCAAAAATTTCATAATTTCTCACTCATTTCAGCAACTAAAAATAGTCCCTACTAAATCACCCCGACCCAAATACTCTCCTGTAAGTTTTTTTGCCCGTGGAAAACAACACCTTTTTGGGATGAATTCTACATGACTTAAAATAACATTTTCTCTCTTTGCCTGCTCATTTTAGTCTTCATAGTAGACCCATATTAAAAATTCACACAATTTTAAATAAGGCTCTGAAATTAAGATAATTTATTAGCTGGTTCTTTAGCTTCGTGGAACTTGGTGTTACACGACTGCGAGAGAGGGATGCTGCGAATCGCCTCCTGGGATCGATGATGCGGGGGATGTGAGGCGGATCGTTGAAGGCCACTTCCGTCTGTCGCGTGACGGGGAGCTACCGTAGCGGGATCGGCAAACATTGTCACCCTTCACGTCAAAATACATAGAAGAAAGACCGTCACGAGACCCGTGTTTTTCAGCGTAAGACTCACTCAATACTGCAAAAAAAAAAGTTGTTTTACAGTATAATACAGATAAATAATTTTATAGTAAGTTTACAGTGTATTTTGCAGTTTTAAACTGAAAATTCTGTTTTCAGTATAAAATTGTAAAAACAATAGTTTTTTTTTTTCGCAGCGTAGTATAGATAAATCGGAGATATTTGAAGATCTTCAAATCAAACTTATTTGGATTATGCACTGTATTTTTTAAATACTACCCCTATTTTTATTTATTAAGAGTAATCTCGAATTGCTTATGGTTCTCACTTGACCGTACTTTTATTCAGGTTCCTTTTTCAGATGAAAGAAGACATTGTCTTTGTGATGGGTTGCTTCTTTAGAAATCATAGCTGAAACAAAAAATCTAAATTAATTTTAAGCTATCTATATTGTAGATGAGCCTCCATCAAGTGAAAACTGGGCGTCAAAATTGTCTGTTCCATTTTAAGATTGGGTTCGATATCAGGGGATCGCACTAGGTCTGCAAAAAGGATAAAGCTTCTTACGCAGCACCGTTAAAAAGATAGAAAGAAGGGAAAATATTGTGAACGATAAATATTAGTTGGTTCCTACAAAATCTTTCAAATACATTTTTTTTTGTATTTAAAACGAATCAAAAATATGAAAAGGTAAATTGAAATTTTGTGGCATTCCAACTTTTAGCAACGTAGAGTGGCTGTAACTCTTGATTGAAAAACCTCTTTAATTTGTCAGTAACGAATTGAAGTTTATTTATTTTTTTCTTTTCCTTTTTTTAATCACAGAGCTTACAAGAGTTTTATATTGTAAATTCATAAATAGACTGTTAAAGGTTTTCTCCAGAAATTTGTGCTCTGTAAAGTTTAAAACTATTCTTGACCTCTTTCTTCCTCTTTCATCCACATTTGCTTTTACAAAATCTTGTGTAATTAAATTTTCAAAGCCTAAAATTCCTACTATTTTAATGAGATTTATAAGACATAAAAATTTTGAATACTAGTTATCTATAAACAAATTTTTTATATTTTGCCAAATAATTAACCATCAGAATAACTGAAATTGATTAAATGCGTCTGCATATTTTACAATTTGTCGAATAACGTAAAGCATGATTTGTATGCGTTTGTATTTCATACAACCAAAAACAAAGCCTTCATTACTTGGAAAAAAAAATGCCATTTCGATAAGTGGCAGATTATTTTGATAAGTGTAAAAGGTTCTCCAGCACACAATATTCCAATTACTTTCTTTGAAAATTTTGCTCAAACATTTGTTCCTTGATTAACCTTTTATTCAGTTTCCCGCCATCTCAAATAAGAATCAAAGCCATTATTTAAGAAGCCAGCAAAAGGTGCTTTCACGTTGCCATTCACAAATCTGAAATTAAGTGAATCATGGCAATGAAAAGGAAGTTGTGGTTTTGTTGATGAGATGTTGCGGTTTTCTTAGTCGACAGTTTGGAAACATTTTGTGTATATAATTGACATCCTTGTCGTTAGAAAATTACAAAGCAGCGAGGTTCTCCATCCTGTGATTATATCTTTTACCTTAACTTTCGAAGATTTCGACCTTTTTACGTGTCGCTTGTTGAAGGATAAGATAACATTGTAGCTTATATTTTTCGCTCGAAAAAATAACAAATGTTTGTTGCATTGTTACATAGACTTATATTTCAAAACTAACAAGACGGTTTTAGAATTACAGAGAGACGAAATTTATAAAGTAATGAAGTTAATAAAGTTTCAAATGGGTACTTCAATAACTACATCTTACGTTCTTGGTTCCAGCTCTCTTTTAATTTACAGTAGCAGATTTACTGATTTCAGGGCCCTTTGCAATGCGTTTTTGATCTCCTCTTTGTCTCACATAAAAAAAAATTCACTTGTAGTTTTGGATCCCTTTGGGGCTCTTATATAGTAGCGGACAAATGTATAGTATCATATACGAAATTATGTAAAGATAAAATATACATTTTCCGATGATAATATTTCAAGACCTGACCGTTGAAGACAACAATTCAATATGTGTCCATTAGAGAATATTAATTATGCGAAATCATGTGTAGATAAAACACATTTGACGATGTTAATAATATTTTTAGAATAGAACTGTCCGATTAAGAGGAACTACCCAATATGATGCAGAAGTCTTAACATTGCAGGACTATCAATAAGTAAGACAGAAAAAAAGAGACATAACCTAACCGGTCTGTAGAAAACATATGCATGTTTTCAACGGTCCGTAAATGCAAGAGTATGTTTTTGTAAAAAAAAAAAAAAAAAAAGAAAAGAAAAGAAGAAAAAAATATCACCGATCAGTCTTTTTTTTTTCAAAAGTTGTTGCCAATCCCCAGGTCAAAAATTCTGAGAAATGCTACTTTAAGACATAATGTTTCACCCTTTTATTTCTACAGATATTCTTTCTTCCAAATTTTCAATGTCACCCGTGACAAAGCAGCATGTATTAAAAATGACTGAGCTATGTTTCGCAATGTGAAATGTCTTCTTTTTTTTCTTTTTCAATGAACATTGCTTCTCTTTCAGGTGAGGTACACAGGCTACAGAGATCGACCCCTCGAAGAGCGGCAAATGAGGTTTCAAAACGCTTGCAGGGAGGGACGCACAGAAGTTGTAAGTAATAATTATCCTTTTCAGTCAGATCCGACTTTGATTGACTTATTCTCATCGAGTTTCCTCATGATTTGTATATAAAAATATCGCAGACACGATGTTATAGAGTTGTCTGTAAGCAAAACTAGTCAAATCATAGGACTGTCGCGATTTGAAGTTTCAATTATTAAGTAATTCTGTAACTTTTCTGCAAGTATCTTCAAATTAAAGAAGAAATTTTGCAGAAATCTTAAAAATATTTTCAGATTTATCTCAGAATTTTGGAAAAACTTTGCATCATCTTTTTCCTGCGAAAATATCGAGTTTTGGGAAGAAATTTGTAGTGCAAAATCTGAAGATACCGGCCGAAAATCTGCGAAATTACTCAAATATGTAAACTTCAAATGGCGACAATCCAATGATTTGCTCACTTTTGTTTAGACAACCCTTTGCCATCGCAACATTTATAGCTACATTGTTACATATAACTTGTGAAAAACTCGATGATGGTAAGTCAACCCAAGTCGGATCGTAGATCATTAGAAGCTTTCACTTATTTTTCGGTTTAAAAAAAATCGGTTTAATGAAAGTTAATGCTCACGTTCTAAATATGAGGTAATAATTCTTTAACTTAGTCTGTATCTCGAATCTCGGTACACAAATAAAGAATAGTAATCCTTTAACTAGTACTGCTTCCTGAAGGCACTTCTGCCCCAGAGGGCTCCACCGCAAAAAGTATGATTCGAAATTTAAGAAATAAGAATACGGTCAAAAGATCTCATCAGTTCTTGCTGCTGTTTTGGAATTAAGAAGACGACTGGCGGTTTCAAATATTTAACATTTGGTTTAAAGCTATAGTATAAACTGAAATATTGTTTAAATGTTCTATTACATTTATTAATTTAATGCATACAATTTAATCTTTGTATTTTTCCTTAGGCTTTCATCGCGACGGGTACAAATTTACAGTTAGTATTTAGTCCATGTGCCAATGGTTATAGCGAAGGCTGTGATTTTAACAAAGAACAAGGAAAGGTAAGAAACCGATGTCATTCTTTAATACGTTGTAGAAATGGTGTACTGGCAAACAGTGCTAAACAGTGCTTTTTGCTCATATTATAGTATTTCTAAAATAGTTATTATTTGCATTGTATGAAATGGAGCTATGCACCATTGTGTATAAAACGGTCGTGACTCTTCGAAATATTTTAATTATTTATTTATTTAGCTTATTTATTTTATTTTATTATTATTATTATTATTATTATTATTTTTTTTTTTTTGCGATTTTTATTTGGATGACCCTGAAAGCTCAACATTGTGTGTGCTTTTCCAGTCCATATCAATAGTTGCGAAGCATTGCCTGAAAGTTTATCAGATATTTTGGAAAAGTGAAAAGGAAAATATGACCGTATTCTTTCAGAAAACATAAATAAATATTATTTAAGCGAATTTTTAATAATTTTTGGCATTCATTTGGCCAATATTTTATTGTCTTGTTAACGCTGGGTAGTTTTTCTGTAAACATATCATGCTTGAACGTTTAAGAGTTCAATTTTTAAATGCATAAAATGAAATAATTTGTAGATCTAACGCTACATCCGATTTCCTTTCCTTTACTTAAAGTGTATCGAATGAAAGTTGGATAAATGGCGACAATGTTGTGTCTATTGAATATGGGAAGATTCTCTCGAAGTAAGACCTGAACTCTTAAGACGAAACAAATACAAGGAAGTACATCACGGATGGAAGCAAAATTTAAACAATCGTGAATGCATTTTCTTTCCCGTTCATTTCTCTTTTTTATATTTCATCTATCGAGAACTTTTGAAATTTTATTTTTTGTGAATGGAACTCATAACCCCCAAGAGGTTTTTATTGTTGTTTTTTTTTCAAATTGTAAATATTTTCATTGGAAAAAAAAATTATGTTTTGAAATAACCGTGATACAAATCCGAAACAGAAGTGATTAAAGTCACTGACAATTTATTACACTTTGATAAAGTTTATGACTTCATACTAGATCACAGAAGTACATAAAAAGCTACTTTAATTTCAAAAATCAGAGAAAATTTTTGTTTAAAAGAATGAAATATTCAATATTAATGCAATAAATAAACGTGTTAATATTTGTTTTAAATTTTGCACATTACATTTTAGCATTTTGTGTTAACGTGCAGGTCGTCGTTAAAAACGAATAAGTAATTGAATATAAACTGAACAACTAAATATAAGAAAAAAAAAAAAGAAAGAACAGGGAAAACATTCGTTTTAAAAAGCGGAACCTGTGTTTCAATATCAATATGTGATATATACGAACTTCATTCTCTTGGGTAAAAACGAAAAAAGAAAAGTGAAAAAAAAGAAAGAAAAAGAAAACAGAAATAAGTTCAGCATAGTTAGCAGGTGTTCCTGTGCTTTCAACAGAACTCGTGGAGACCAAAGCAGAATAAACAATGTCCGTTTAATAGTGTTTATTACGTTCTAGGGCAGCAGTAAATTTTCCTACTTCTCCACTACGCAGAACGTTCCCGAATTTACCATTTTGTCCGCCCATTCTATTTGAGGACATGAAGTCGCCAGTCATTTCGAGCATTTAACAGACAAAAACCCATAAACAAACCACGAAACTATCACTTCGGGCAGCTTGACCTTTTGCCCCACCCCTCTTTTCATGCCATTCTTCAGCGTTTGGTCACAGCCACAGTACCGCAGTTGCCTCGAGGTGTCATCGCGGAAACCTTCCCGCTGGTATTCTGTCATCGGCAAGGCCTCCTTATTCGGGTTTGATTCAATGGCAGGAATTCTGGCACCTATCTGCGGGACAACCTTCAAGGGGGCGAGCCACCTCCACTTTCTTGCCTCTACTGAAGAATACGTTTTCACAGAACTTTAACCAAGAGAATGTGGTTGCCGTTGGCGATTCTTGATGAGAATGGATACTTTCTTTTGGAACCACTTTAAATAACCGATGGAAAACGATGCGGCTTCTGTTTCGGAATTTTGTATGGACACGATGAGGGGAAAGTTTTACGGTTACTTCATCATGTTTGGCAGTTGCTCTGAAAGGCGTTTAGGTTTAACTTCTGCTATTGATTCCAACGACGTCAATTTTAGCATGGTCATTCAAGTGATGTTGAAAAACAATGGGTTGAAAATACAAGAATATTTACTTTTCCTGCGAATATTATTCGAGTAAATATGAAATTCGATTTGCCCATATGCAGAAATAAAGTAAAACCTTTTTCTGATTTGTCTTGTAGAAATAGTAACTTTAGACTCTTGCACTACTAACAACCTAGAAACGTTTTATTTCCTCATAAATCTAGTCGTCCGATTGATTCCCAATTCTCCCTTACTAGCGCCATAAATTCAGAAAATATCTGTTGAAAAAGATACCTTGCGCAAACCTATACATACCTATAATGACTGCATTAGAATATGATCAAATTGTTAACAATTTCCTTTTGTTTTCTTAAGATTAAAAAAATGTGCTTTCTTAGTTGAAAGTTTTTTATTGAAATTATTATTTAACACGGGGGGGGGGGGGACTACAAAAGAAAAAGACAGCAGTCCAAAAAATCAAAGTTGCACAATGCCATCATTGAGCCATGTGTTTATCATTTATTAATATGTTTAAACAATCATTATGTATCGTATATGTTTTAGAATAAAAAAATGGAGCTTAGAAGCAAAACAAGAAAATTAGATAACGATTCGCAATTTTACATATGAGAACTTGTTAATTATTACGCTAGAAATTAGCTTGTAATTTTCATAAAGTTCTGCGAACATTCTAGAATTGACGCTATCTCATGGATTCGTTTGTTGATAAATTTCCCCCATGTTTCCATCGATTAAAAAGTAAGTCCCAATGCAGCAATTCAATGCTCGATGCCTTGCAGACGATCGATACTCTGTTCTAACGCTATTCTATTTTCCTTGCGTGGGCGTGGCTTCCCGCTCGAAAGGATGCGGAGGAAGAATATTGGACTCCAGGATGGAACCATTTTCACATCCGAGGGAGAAGCATTAGGGATAGCTTCCTTTGAAAAAAGTGTTGTCAAAATTTTCCGGGACATCGCGACAATGAATAAATTTCTCTTTTGAGAAATCACTACGTTATACATATTTTTAATTTCATTTTAGTTTACATAAAATATCATACTGTTGGTATTATATTGAAGTCCCGTTACAACGAATTTCAAGAGGCAGAAAATTTTGTGTATTGTGACGGAATTTCGTTTTAACTTAATTCAAGCAATTCCATGGAAGTTAAATCTGGGACTGAAAATTTATTTCGTTGTATTGGTATTCATTATAAAGATATTTCAGTTTTTCCAGTTAAGAGAAAAAAGCTTTGTCAAAAGCTTTTATTATTACTTTATTTTAGAGGGGGGGGGGGGGGCATTTTGACTGATAAAAAAAAATTCTTAGTTTTTTTTTTAATTATGTTTGTAAAAATATTAAACAAAGTAAGTTAGAGTGGAAAATTAAACATATACTGAGAAGGAACTTTGAGCACCATTAAAAAACCTTTTATAAAAGAAAAAATAACATCAAAGTTGCAATATTATTTCTAAGTTTTCAGGATTATCCCAATTTTCTGAATAAAGATTTGTTTGGTGAGGTCACGGTGACCTTCTATCAAGGTGACCATGATGGAAAGAGGGGGGGGGGGACAATTTCTCAACTTTGATGCGGGAGCTGCCTTCCTCCCCCTCAAAGTACGCTACTGAATATGACAGCCATTTTGTAAATTTTGTAGAGAAGAACAATATATATTTTCTAAAATTAATATTTGCTTTTTATAAAACGATTAAAATATTGCGTCGTCAAATTGAAAAGTTGAGCATTATTTGGCTTTATTTATTTCCTTGTTGAAGTCTTGATACCGTAGTTGATTAGAATTCTTGATGGTCATTCTTTTTATTAGTATAAATTTTCTGTAGTGATCTTTTGGATAAGCGCATTGCTGAAGCAATAGTTCAGTTACTTCTGAATCTGTTATGTAATGAATAAATCTAAAACATACTTATTGAAATAAAGATATCCATGATAAATAAATCTCAAAATTTGAGTATTTGTTGTATTTTTATACTATTTGTTATGTACAAATGGCATATCATATGACTTTTATGTTACGGTTTAATTTTGCATTTTTAAACTTATTGATTGCTTGATTGAAAAATTTTTAGCTGTTCAGAGTGACTTTAATCTACAATTTCTTTATTTTTAACTGCGGCACTCATGCTAATAGTGTTACTACTTCTGCCATCATATAAATTGACGAAAAACACTTAAAGTACTGTGTCACTCTGCACTATATTAGAAATAAGATGTAAAATTGTAAAATAAATTATTAAAGAATCTAGTGTTCTCACGAACTAGAAAACTAAAATTTCTAAAAATTTTAACGCTATCTATTTTTATTTCACAGCATCATAAGTTTTCTATTATTTACTCAATTGCATAAAATATTACAATGTGGGGAACGAAAGACTTTTACAACTTCAAATTGACATTCAAGTGTAGCATCCAAACAGTAACTTCAGAATTATTGGATCATGCGATGAAAAGTGTGCACTTTTCCAACCAGTAAATTAGTTTTTCTAAATGACTATACCGATTTTACGACTATTAACATATTTGCATGAAAGTAAGTGCATGAACTGTCCTTTTCTTGGAGGGAAAATGCTTTAAAGTAAAATCAAAAAAGGAAAAATAAATAAATCACACAGTTAAAAAATTATGATTACCAAAAAATATTTTAACCAAAGTTGACAGCAATGAGCTGCATCAAATTGCGCAGTACCAACTATTCGCGGGACGCGGGGCGTTTAGATTGTGAATTAAATGTTTTTGTATTTAATAAGGGGAAGTAAATTGCATTTTTTCATTAAAAATATCGTCATTGCAGTAAGTAGAACAAGACTGCTCTCTTTTCTAAAATTAATAACGTCTTTTTAACATTCACTCAAAAGTACCGCAACTTTTTGGAATAATGTTGGCAGTCACTGCTGAAACTTATACTTCTTTTTTGTTCATGCAATATTTTATTCTGACAAATTATGTGATACGCAGCGAGCAGAAGCTTAAGAGCCATTATTTTGAAATTCGAACAAGGTGTGGCAGTGACCATTTTTGATTTTCCTCATTTTTTTATATGTCAAAGTAGGTCATGAGAAATAAACATTCTGAAGTTTGTAGCCCCCCAAAAAAATTTTGTTCGCTCGGTAAAAATTCCCAAAGTTTGATGTTATGCAGCGCTTTTTTGGTAAAACAGCTGAAAGACGCATTTCAGTGCGCTGTAGTTTTTTACAGAAACGCCACCCTATGGTTATGTTTACATTTATTGATTGTACAATGTGTAGTTATGAGGACCCCATAGTTATTTGGGTTGGGGTGTGTTGCTTTCTTTAGTTAAGGGGCTACAAAGTATGGTTTTTAGACCATTTTCGCTCGACTTTGAACTGCGTTATTTCCCCCCTAAAAGCAACCCTCTGAAATTTTTTTAACATATATTGAAAATTTATACTATGAAGAGAATATGTGGCACAAAAATTGTTTAATATCACATTGCTGTAAAGAGAAAAAGACTTAGACATTTTTCAAATTTTCAAAATTTGCTGTTTTTTGATCGCATTTAACTCAAAACAGCAACTCTAGGAAAAAGAAGCTTTTATGGATTATGGAACCCACAGATGTGTAGAAAAACGTAAAAAAGAAAGTTGCGTGGGGTCTTGTCTCATTTTCAAGAAAATAATTTTTTTTGTAGCTCATTTTAATGCTTTTTTCTCATAGTAAAAAGTGTCCGTCAAGTAGGTCAGATCTGCTGAAACTCTAAGTATAGTAATGTGACACATTTAAATTTGTATAGAGAAAGAGAAAAAGACTAAAAACACTTAATTTTGCCTAAATTTTTTATAATTTTTAGTTTTTTACTTACAATAAACTCAAAAAACGTGAAATCCTGAGACTATTATTGAATGCACATATTACTAGCTTTGAAATATTGGAAAAAGTAAATTCGGTGAGGTATCTTCAGATGCATTCTAGTGGGAGGTCACAGTGACCTCCCGAAAAATTTCAGGATCGAAAAATTTTGCTGATGATTCGGCAAAGTTGGAAACAATACTGCAACATTGAACTTTTCTATTTATTTATTTTTTACATGTTATGATTATTTTTTTATATTATATGATACCTGCATATGTGTAAAACGACGTACAAAATAAAGCGGCCAGTGGTCTCTTCTAGTTTTACAGAAAAAAATGTAGCAGATTTTAATACCTTCTCCCGTAGTAAAATGTGTCCAGTATATAGGTTAGATCAGCTAAAACTTAAAATATATGATAATAATTTATGTATATGTGTATGGTAATTTTTGAGTGAAAAGTAAGAGTAAAAAAGAATCACAGCATTTAATTGTGTCTGAATTTTTAGAACTTTTAGCTTTTTATTGCAATTATATCAAAAAACGATAAATCGTTACTGAGGGAATTATTGAATTTACATGTTACTATCTGGCAATGACTGGAAATATTCGAAAAAGTAAATACTGTGAGGTATTTTTAGAGGCTCCCCAATGGGAAGTCAAAGGAGGTCACTGTGACCTCCAGAAAATTTTCATATTCGGAAAATTTTTCTGAAGATTCAGCAATTTTAGAAACAATACTGCAACACAGAAATTTTCTATTTATTTATTTCCTTTTTACATGTGGGCTTGATCGTATTTTAGCATTTGGAAAAATTGGGAAATTCCTTTGGCAAATCAAGAACATCTTCTTGAGAAGTATAAGATACTCATGGGCACTGGAACTTAAATTTTTACATAATACGATCAAGCACACGTGAGAAAAATGTATCATTAAAAACTCTCAATGTTGCAATAGTTTTCAAATATGCCGAATCGTCAGCAAAATTTTTCGATCATGAAATTTTTCGGGAGGTCACTGTGACCTCCCACTAGAATACATCTGAATATACCTCACCGAATTTACTTTTTCCAATATTTCGAAGCCAGTAATATGTGCATTCAATAATAGTGTCAGGATTTCACGTTTTTTGAGTTGATTGCAATTAAAAAACTCAAAATTATAAAAAATTTAGACAAAATTAAGTGTTTTTAGTCTTTTTCTCTTTCCCTTTTCAAATTTAAATATGTCATTACTATATACTTAGAGTTTCAGCAGATCTAACCTACTTGATGAACACATTTTACTGTGAGAAAAAGCATTAAAATGAGCTACAAAAAAAATTATTTTCTTAAAAACGAGACGAGACCCCACGCAACTTTCTTTTTTACGTTATTCTACACATCTGTAGGTTCCATAATCCATAAAAGCTTTTTTTCCCTAGAGTTGCTGTTTTGAGTTAAATGCGATCAAAAAACCGCAAATTTTGAAAATTTGAAAAATGTCGAAGTCTATTTCTCTTCAAAGCAATGAGATATTAAACAATTTTCGTAATACATATTCTCTTTCTAGTATAAATTTTCAGTATGTGTTAAAAAAATTTCAGGGGGTTGATTTTAGGGGGAAATAACGCAGTCCAAAGTCGAGCGAAAATGATCAAAAAACCATACTTTGCGGCCCCTTAACTAAAGAAAGCAACACACCCCAACCCAAATAACTATGGGGTCCTCATAACTACACATTGTACAATCAATAAATGTAAACATAACCATAGGGTGGCGTTTCTGAAAAAAACTACAGCGCACTGAAATGCGTCTTTCAGCCGTTTTACCAAAAAAGCGCTGCATAACATCAAACTTTGGGAATTTTTACCGAGCGAACAAAATTTTTTTGGGGGGCTACAAACTTCAGAATGTTCATTTCTCATGACCTACTTTGACATATAAAAAAATGAGGAAAATCAAAAATGGTCACTGCCAAAATTTCCCTTTTTTGTTCGATTTTCAAAATAATGGCTCTTAAACAATCAGCTTCTAACGTCCCATAAACCATCCATCATACAGCGTCGTCTGTTACACCCTGATAAATCTGATTTCGCATCAGCAGCAGCGCCGGAGATATCACTCACTATAAAATGCTTTCCAAATATCTTTTTTCTCCCCAGTTTAACAATGCTTGACCTCCCAACCTTTCATACAATATCAAGTTTACGGGGGTCCCTAATATTTGTCACTTGTTCATTTTTTAGCTCGCCGGTGACAATGCGACGGATAGGGGAATGATTCGGTTGTATCGATTTTATGATGCCGTGATACATGCTGTGTTTCTATTCGTTGCTAGAAATGCATTATAATAAAGAGACGCCGCCCCGTTTCCATGGGCAACACTGGGGGGCGAAAGATGGTGCCATCAGCTATGGCAAAATTTCGAGTGATGCTGACAAAATGGAAGCTTCTGCTGTTGTAACTTCCAACAGATACGCTTTCTTGTTTTCGGAACATTAGAACGCCTTTGTTGGACAAATATGAATGGCAAGGTTTAGGCTAAATATCGATCGTTGTCACGTTGTTTGGTGATTTTCGATGGATAAAGTGTTTTGATTCTATGCAGTTATGATGACTTTTAAAACAGATGGCATTTTCTTAATACATGCTATTTCCTCAACCTGTAACTTTGTTTTGGCATTTTGCACAATACAGACGACTTTCAAAAATATTCTATTTGCTCAGTTTTAAGATTATTCGTCGGAGAACTGCGATGAAAAAAATAAATAAATAAAAATAGATTACTACTGACGATTTTAAAAAGAAATAGTGCCATGGGGATTTTTTTCCTCTTGTTATTTTATTAATCTTTAACCTATTATTTTTGAAATTTTGGGACTAAGAAAATCTGATATGCTCAATTTTAATATTACTACTTGGTCCAATGCAGAATGGATACCTTTTCAAACAGATATTAGTATAAGCGTCTTATTTCTGCATGTAACCAGCGAATAACCAACAACTTTTTTCTTTCTGTTATTTTTTCTCTCTTTTTTTTTTCTTTGAATTTGTAAAATAGTTTCGTTACCTTAATTTTAAACTCATTAGAAGCTTTTCAATTTTAAGCTTTTTTGGTTTTTCGGTGTGATTGACGTGAATTAATCACATAAGATTTTTGGCACAAATCATGATTATTTCCAAATTCGATAATATGAAGTGATTTATGAAATTAAGATCGAATTAATTTGCCCTTAAGCTATTTTAAAATAATTTTAGAACTTTAAATCGATTTAAAAAATAAATAATAATAATAATAATAATAATAATAATAATAATAAAAGTGAAACTCAGAAATTAGCCAACAGTATAAAATATGGAATTCGTTTCATTTGAATTTGATATTACAAAAGTTTTTTTTCTCTTGAAGAAATTTTATGCCAGTTTAATTTTGCTATTGAGATGTCGTCTTAAGAGCTGAACCTGAAACAGTTTCTGAGTAAAATAAATTTCCTCACAGCAATATGCTTAGACAAAGAAAACTTCATCATGTGTGATTTACAAATATTGGTGTAGCATTTCAGGAAAAATTGGCGGACTATTCACCAACGTTTGCTGCAGAGATTCAGAAAGTGACTTTCAAAACGTTTTAAAACATTTACACAATAGCTTCTTTATCGAATAAGATTGTTGAGCATAAGATTCAGAAGGTAATTAGATCCTATTGTTTATTATGATTGCATATCGCAAAAGTTGAAAAAAGGCATTGGATTAAAAAAAAAAAAAAATCCGAGTCTGTTCACAATATGTTCCAAAACTTGTCATGGCATTTAAAATTTTGGAAGCTTTTCTATCGATACATTAAAAACGATATTCGTTTACTAATGTTTGTTTGTAGTAAAAAAAGAATTTTTTATGCACAATCATTAAGGCTTAATTTTTCCTCACGCTTTAAAAAAAATCCCCTATTCATCATAATTTAATACTTATTGCATCTAATAGCGCAATCCAAAAAAAAAAACGTTCTAAAGTGTTGTATAGATATTTAAACTACATATATACCCACAGTCTTGGTTCCTTGGTATACTGCGGAATCGTTTATGCAGCGGGTGCTATCATGCACTCAATATTTTGAGAATGCCCGTTTTCTTTTAATCACGAAGCCTCTACATCGTCTCCAGGTCCCCCCCCCCCCGAGCTTAAGAACGAGAGCTCCCAAAATAAGATCAAGAATTTTTTTTTTTTTTACATATACAATTTCTAAATTGTAGCATTCTTTTTTTGCCAAATGTGCAATTACATAGTTGTAGTATTCAGCCGACGATATGTGGTTGAATAATAATAAAAAAAATTACACGTTTGTCGGAGTCCCGGGAAAATTATCCATGCCTGACTAAACATCACTGCATCACTAAGCGGCACTAAGGAAGCATATTAACCCCAGGAAAATGTAGTTTTTTTACAACTAAACTATTACTGTTGCATCGAATAGTTTTAAAACGTAATTTCGAAGTTCCTTTTACAACGTTTCACTTTATCTACGAAATAGCTATAGATTTATCGCTTTCGAAAACAAACAGATAAATCAAGCTGTCTCCGCTATCATCACCACCGGAAAAGTTCCATCATTTGATGAACTTCCTGAATATCAAATAATGGGCCATTACCCTAAGATTTAGTGGTGAATTTTCCATTCGGTATCTGTGGGTGGGACGTCACGCTATATGGCAATCATCGCTCTACGCTTGGCAGATCATAGAAACAGGTGAAGATGAAAACCTCGTCGTCAGGTGTAGTCCGCGTTAAATTAACATGAGTCCTGTTGCAGCTGATATAAATGAATTGTATTGCTGCCTCATAGATTATTGTAGATTTGCCAGAGGATTTATGGACTGCACGCCCTGTGAAGAAGATCCGAATCTGGTGCATGTTGTTGCTGCAATTGGAGACCGCCGCTTTTTTGATCATAGCGATCTCTGAAGGATTTGATTTAATATAGTTTTGTCCAACAACTGGCAAACTATTTGGCTGTGGGAAGGAAAAGCGTTTAGGCACAGCAGAGTAGTTCTCCTGAAAACCTTTCACTTCTTCACGCTCACTGATGCTCACTGATGAAAATCCTTAAAATAGTAGTCAGTGGGCCCTGATTTCACGAAAATCAGGGGGGATTTCTTAAACAAGTATTCCGAAGGGGGGAGGGGGGGGGCTGAAAGAAGTAAAAATGCCGAAACTTGGCCATCAAGAAAATGTACTTTAAATTTGTTCAAAGAGAACTTTTGTTATTACAACAGATTAATTCCACAGGCCTCTCTATAACAGGGAATAAATACAGGGGAGAAAAAACTGAAAATTAAAAGCATATTTTAGAGAAGGAAATATTAGTGGTAATCTAAGTTAAATAAATAATAATCTTGTTTGTTATTTGAGTAATGCTAAATTGGATGAAAAAAGAAAAAAATCATTTATATCAACTATGCACCTTCTACATATGAAGCCGATTTCCTTAGATTCACTAGACTTCCGTGCTAAGCGCAAAAATGGTATCTGCAGTTGAACTCAAACTGAGATATTACTCTTTAAAGTTTTGCGCCACCATGTACTTGATCCAGACGATACTTTTTCAGAATTAAAAAAAATATATTTCTCTTTCTCAAATGACCATAAAACTTTGTATTTAGGTAAAATACGTCACAAAGAGCTACCTGTGGTGGCGATAACTCAATTTTGTTAAAAAGTGCAGATACCACTTTGGTGCTTAGCACGGCAGTATAATTCTCCCCTTTGATTCAAGCATTCTTAACGATATGCATATTTGTTGTAGCAACGTTTTTTGAATAATATGTTTCCATTTCAATACATTTCTTCAGATATTTGGTAATGTATGGGTGGTAATACAGGGTGTCCACTCCAATCGTGGACCAATAGCTAATTCCTAAACCGTTAGAGATAAGCATATAGTTTATTTAGGAAAAAATCTCCAAATTATGAAAGGAATTTTGGGTCTATTCAATGTTTTTCAAAAAATCAAATTTTGAAAGAGTTACGAAATTTAAATTTTTATACAGCCCCCCAGTCCTATCAATCATATTTAGTAAAACATTCTTGACACTGTAACGTTTAAAACTAAAAAAAAATCACTGCTCTACGACAAAAATTGACCGAGTTATGACGTTTTGAAAAATCAAGATTTTGCATTATTTCATAACGTCATCGAGAGATCGCTTAAGGGACCGTATGCGAAATCCTTCAAAATCTTGATTTTTCAAAACGTCATAACTCGGTCAATTTTTGTCGTAGAGCAGTGATTTTTTTTTAGTTTTAAACGTTACAGTGTCAAGAATGTTTTACTAAATATGATTGATAGGACTGGGGGGCTGTATAAAAATTTAAATTTCGTAACTCTTTCAAAATTTGATTTTTTGAAAAACATTGAATGGACCCAAAATTCCTTTCATAATTTGGAGATTTTTTCCTAAATAAACTATATGCTTATCTCTAACAGTTTAGAAATTAGCTATTGGTCCACGATTGGAGTGGACACCCTGTATATGGACAATGTTAATGTAGTTTTCCTTTAAAGCGTAACTTTTCACTTTAATTTAAATTAAATAGTGTGAATTTAATCGGATATTATAAGTCTACCTGTCTTGAAGCTTTCGTTTTCGAGCTTGTTCGTTCTGTTTAATAGCTTTGTTATATTCCACAATATGGCTATTTTAAAAATATTACTCATTTTTGTTTCCTGTTTTTAGAGTCATACTATTCAACTGTCTTCATTAATAACCAAATGATATTTTTAATGCTTGAAATATTTTTCGACTTGGTTGCATAGATGATGGATACACCACAATAAAATATTTGATGTTTTCAAGAAATGGCAACCACATGAAATGATTCTTAAAAAGCATTCCAGCTTTAATCTTCTGATTATGCACATCAAGAAAAAAAAATTCTCACAGCATCTCATCTGCAGAAGTACCTGTCATGTAGTCAGGCATGCACGGATGATTTATGACCTGCTAGTCCAAATGGCGATATAGATTAACGCTTCTATGAGGGAGGAGGAGAGGAGAAGAGAATCACGGCAAAACAGACGAATGTGCGCCGGTATAATTCTAGGGACAAACATTACCTTTCTGGAACCAATTCGCAAGAAGATTATGAGGTTAAGAAAAAGAGAGGGGAAAAAAACAAGTCAGGTGTCTGTTTTGGTAGCAGATTATAGCGTCGTTACCCATAAAGACAGTAATTTAAACGACACATTGTTACTAAGGTATGCTGGACGTTGTTCTTTTTCTCTCAAAGGTCAATTGCATGGAGTTCTATTTGCTTTTGGATGAAAGGATTTTTTAAGGCTTCTTTTGATTGTTCTGGGAGCATAGGAATTTGCTTTTTTGACATTAAGGAATATCAGGGATTTTGCTTTGCTACAAAGAGTAACGTTTCTCTCTGTTTTTGTGTGCGTGTATTAAATTGATTCTTATATAAAGTGATGAATAGATAGGATAAATAGGCACACAGAATAAACATACATTGTGTGGGCATGCGTGAGCATTGCTTGAAAAGCCTCCGCAAAGCTGCAACTTAAATGTCTTCTATAAGCAAGGAATATGCATGAATGTCAAAGAGAAAAAGTCGTACACACGCTTTTGCAATAATTAAAAAATGAACGAGACAAATACTTGTCAGTTTAGTATAATAAGGTTTTTAAAATATTATAATTATTTTGTATTTAGTTTTTCCCAGCTCATATTTTGCCACTCATTTGTCTCAATGTACTTTAATGTACATAAACACTTTCCCTTTGGTGTGAGTTTTTTTTTTCTTCATTAATTCTTTCTCATCAACCCCCTCAAAATTTTATACAGTAAACTGTCACTAAACCGAACTCTATTAAACCGGGTTTTGCTTAATCCGGACATTTGCATAGATGAACATACTGTACTAGTAAAAGGTTAGGTAGAACATTCATGTATTTTTCGTAAGGGGTATTTTGCATTTTTGTAATGGATTTTTGTAAATTTCTCTCATGAAGCTTTATATTTCATTCTCTTCAATTCAAAACTGCAAGTTGTACTGTGTACAGCAGTTTATGAACCGTTGCTCAATTTATAGGTTATTTTGTTTAATCCGTACTTCCAATAAGTCGAGTGACCTGAATCCCCTATTAGTTCGGATTAATGTTGTTTTGAGTTAAGTTTTTGTCAAAATAGAATTTAGTAAAAATGCTCGTGTTTTTATTCTGATTTCGATTTTTAAATCAAGCACTTTGTGTGTAACAGATTATTTTTACCTGGTATTTTTTACTGCTCTACTATAAATTCCGATTGTTAACACTTTGTTCTTGTCAGCTGTTGAGTTGTTAAATACGAATACTTAATTCATAAGAGTAACTCTATAAATTTTAGATTAAGTTATTGTATTTTTAAGAATCCGATACAGAGCTAAAGTTTTATATTTTGCAACAAAAAAAAAAAAAAAAAACATAGCTTACTTTAACCCTTTCAATTCCATTGTTGCAATATCATATATAATACAGTTAAATATAGCTAAGTTTAATGTGTGGGACTGAAAGGATTAAAATAGAATTAAGTCAATCCTTAAAAAAATACCGCTTCAACATTAAACACTACTATTATTATGGTTCATTTTCATTTATTTATTTATATTTATTTTATATAAAAGGCACTGTTTCTTAATACTAAGTACGTAGTATTTTCATTAGCTTTTATATTCGTTGTTGTACTCTACATCTAAGGATCATTTGCTTATCAAATCATAAACGATCAAAATTTTACAACTCACGAGTGTATTAATATCACTTTTTATACGACCCCTCGTATCACATATCCCGGATTACGCACTAATGACGTGCTTAGAATTTCATGTCATTAGTCCGTTTTTCATTCACATTGTTTCAGCGAAACGATGTTGAACACTATGACGATTTTTCTCGCCCCTCCGCCTCTTCTTCAACCTTTTTTCATCAACTTTAACTAGAGGATATTACACATCTTAAGCGACTTTTTTTTTCTGTTGCAAGAAAGAAGAAAGCAGCTTAAGTGCCATTTTCGTAAGTAACCGTTCATTTAGTATCTCGTAGTAAAGACACATAGATCTACAGATTACAAAGCCATTTAGAAGGAAATTGCAGTTTATGTCGACTACTACGTAGAATTTCGCAGATAAAAAGACCGTGAGGTAAAAAAAAAGAAAATCGCAAATGGAGTTCATCACTTTTGCTTAAATTCTATAGCGTGAGGATGTAAATTAAAGCATACAATTTCTCAAAAGGTTGTAAAAAAGCATATATTGCAAATATTTCGTTGAAGTGATTCGTAATGTATTATTCTTAGATCATAAAAAATGATTTTTGTATTAACTTTTAAAAAATTCTTATGCAATGTCTCTGGAAAGACAATTACTTCTCAACGGACGTTTCAAAACGTGTTTGATAAAAGTATTTCCTTGTTTTTTTTTTTTTTTTTTTTTTTTCAAATAGAATCTGAAATAGCCTTCAGGAATGTCCTATCACATAAAGATATTCTAAGAATATTGTTCAGAAACATACAGTGCGTTTCGAAATGATAGGTCCACCAGTAAAAACGAAAGTTATGCTGGTAAAAAAGGTTGTATTGTGTACAAAGTACTATTTTATAAACTACATTACTTCATTCAATGTAAAATAGCTCATAAATAATTTACAAATAATAGGAATAATGAGGGAAACTAAAATTAGATAAAACGGCTGTTTCAAAAAGATAGGTCCACTGAACCAAGCATCAAATAAACGTTGAGTTAATAAGAAAAATTTCTGATTTTTTTTCTGAATAAGCTCATAAATCCTATTTGGCATGGTTTCTACAAGTTTTTGCAAACAATTTGTCCCGATTTTTGACCATTCGGAGGAAATAGCCCTTTTTAAGTCTGCAGTACTGTTGTACTGCCTTCCGCCTGCATACACCGCTCTTGCGAGTATACCTCACATGTTTTCTACAGGATTCAGGTCGGGGCTGCAAGGTGGCTAATCGATAATATGTACAACATTATCTAGAAACCATTCAAAAGTGGACTTTGCAGAGTGCAGAGGAGCATTGTCCGGTTGGAACATGAAGAATGGGCCCCCAATGGGTTCTGATTGTGGAATAAAGTATTGTTTAAACAGCTTGTTATAGCCAGCAGCATTCAAACCATTGTCTACAAATGCTATATCAGTTTTTCCTGTCCCTCTGAATCGGGCACACACCATAACGGAACCACCATCAGCTTACCTCTTCGAGAATAGCTGTCTATCGTTACGCAGATCGTGCCAGTAATAATGCCAACCATCTGGACCATCCAGGTTGAATTCCTTTTTATCAATGAATATCACACGATGCCTTACTTGTTTCCAGGACATCACTTCTTGCGCGAATTTCAATCTCTTTTCTTTGTGCTTTTTAGTCAATTTCGGAGCCGCTTTCCTTTTCCCGTAAACTAAATTGCCGAACTTCTTTACCGCTCTGTGAACTGTAGATTTTGATATTGAAGGGTTTAGTTGTTTGGCCAAAGTGGATATGCTCATTATTTCCAGATTTTAGGTCCCTTACGATAGTGCTTCGCTGTTGGGGTTTCACTTTTGATGGGCGGCCAGATGATTTTTTACTGCTATAAGCATTTCTAAATAGCAAAAAATTGTTTGCAACACTTTGTGATCTGTTTAAAAGCTTGCCTATTTCTCTATTCGATTTTCCAGATTGTTTAAATGCATCAATTTTCCTCTGCTCAACCAGCCAAAGAATGCAACGACAACCCGTTTTGTTTGACTACAAAGTGCTGTTTAAATCTGTTTAAATACCTCCACAGCAGCAAGCATAATCCCGTAGTAAGACTAAGCAACGATAGTTATGCAAATTTTTGGAAATAAACGTGGTTGGGGCAAAATTTCTGAAGACGGACCTATCTTTTTGAAACGGTCTGAAAATGAAAATTTGCATCAAATAAGAAGAAATGATTTATTTGTAAGAAATTTCATCAAGCATAGTTATAACAATTACAGATATATAATCACTATCAAAAAAACTGATTCTTATTCTCAATTAAGAGTCGAAATTTTGAAAAATAAGGGTGGACCTATCATTTCGAGACGCACTGTAATGTTTTTTTTTTCTTTTCTTTCTAATGGCAATACAGTTATAGTATAAAGCTTGGGAAGAGGAATAAGTAGTATAAAAAAATCGTATGTGTCAAAAAATGCGTCTTCTTGATTTTGCTACAACTGTAAAAATACGTGAAGCGTAACAGCAAAATAGCAATGTAAAGGCATAATCAGAAAATTATGTCAGTCGTATATAAATTATTTAATAAAACATTTGATAACCATATTCTGTTTAATTGTGAGAAAACTCTCTCCTCTCTTTACTTTATATATTATTAATAGTCTTACTAGTAATCTAAAAATTAAATTACAACAACATTTTGAAATAAAAGTAATGCAATGCAAATGTTCGCATTTAGAAGCAAAATATTTGCTTCAAATAAAAAAAGCTTGTAATGCAATGAGCAAAAAGTGTTCCGCGTTTGATTAACTGTAAAAAATGTTTTTGTAACTAAGATTTAATTTTCTGAACCCAGATTTAACTGCCGTTGGAAGTTGCAATTTTCTCTCTGCGCCCTATATATCTTTCAAGTATTTTAATAGTTCTCTGGAAATATTTGCATTAACATACTTTAAACATACGTGACACAAGGTACAAATCGTATCTTCTATGCGGCCACTTATCTATGGCTTCGTCGTCGCTCGTGTAACTAACAAATCATACACGCCTATACCCGACATCGGAAAGAAAGAACAAAAGCTAGTATGAAATTAATAAACTGGAAAAAGAGGATCTCTCACTCTGCGACTACTGTCTCAACGACTCCCCCTTTTTACAAATGGTAATCGAATTCTCCGCAACTGATTTATTGGTGAGTGCCTAGGTGGCTCGCCATCCTTTAAGTGTGGTAATTTTCAGCGACTTAATTGCAGTAATAAAATTCTGTATACCCGTGTCCCATCCCCATGGGTGGTCCATGTAGCCTGGATGTACGGCGTGTCATTTCAAAGCGAGTTAAGTGTTTTATTGCGTAATTGCGGATGATACGGAGAATAAGCAGGTACTGATCTTATCGGATGTTTTATGGCTATCGCTGTTGACCTGCTGCATAAGTTTCCCTATTCAGTGGCTTGTCGGTACTTGATTTTAGATTCATCTTTATGATCATTTACAGATCTTATAGCATTAAGGATTACGCATTAATAGATTTGGCCTGATACTTTTATTGCTTGGTTGCAGGGCCCGATTTAGAAATCTTATAGAATTGTGAGCTGGAGACATCTGTTGGGGACGTCTTGAACAGTGCAATCAAAGAAAGTGCTGTAGATTTGCAAAATCATACCTTCTTTTGGCTTTGCACATGCTATTATTTCTTTTAAACATTGTACACTGTTAAAACTACAGGTTGCACAAGGTACCTTAAGGGGGATAACGTTGTAGTACTGCCACTGTCGTAGCAAAAACGATCATTTTCCCCTGCAAGATGACTAACCATAACTGCTACAAACTGGATTTTATCATAAAGGAGTTTTCCAACATCTCCCTACCTTTATGTTTCAGGATTCCATATTTTGAGGGAGAAATATAAATTAATTCTACATGGAGAATTTGTACTAAATACCGTATACGAGAAGTTTTGATGAAAACTCATTTAATTTCAATCATTTCATTATTTAATGACATAGAGAGACATATAGAAATTTTGCATAACTAAAATGAGCATAAATTCTGACTTAAACCGCAAGACGAAAAAAACAAAACAAAATGCGTAAAATTTTTAAAAGGAGAAAATAATGCAAGCTTACAAGATAAAGAAGTAAAATGAAATTGAGGTAGCGAATTTAAAGGGCTGCCGCTATCTGATCGGGAGCGATAGCAAAGAAAAATGGATAACAAGTTCAACTAAAAAAAAGTTTGGGGGAATCTTAAGTCTTTAATGAGAGCTGTTATACGGAATTTCAAAAATGTTTTTAGATTTCTGGCTTAAAGCTTACAATTATCAAGAAACGGTTACAAGCAGGAACAAAAAAAAAAAAAAGAGTGAAGTGCTTACATTTCACAATAATAATTTTCAAAATTTTGAATAATACCTTTTCTGGTTGGATGATTTTGGAAACTGATTTAGCTGTTTTATTACCAACAATAAATCTTTAAATGGCTGCTTCTTTCTAAAACAAACTTAGAACACAACGACAAACCAATTTTCCCGCAAATGCTTATTTATCACAAAAGTCAGGGCATAATTCACTTTATTTTGCATTTGTTACTCAAGCGTATAATGTCGCCACTTGTTAGTGTCTTTCCATCCATGTGGTAGAGTAAATCTTCGCAGAAGCACAATAAAAACAAATTCACATCATCCATAAGCGTAGAGCTTTTCTTTTTATTTTCCAGCATTTATTCAGTAGCAGACGACAGGTTAAACATGACTTGCTATAATTATTCAGATATCGTCTGCTTTAAAACGGAAAGAAATGTTTAAATCACGAAAGCAAAATAGAAATAAATACATAAATGGAATTGTAACGCCATGTATTGCATATTTGTTTCAGAACCGAAAGAAATGAATTTCACTTTCTGTAACAAAATGAGAATAGAATGCGGCTCATTTCTTATATTTATTCTACAGTAGAATCACGAAAATTCGGCGTAGCACCGAAAATGATCGAGTTTAAGAAAAGACTGGGTTGTCGGGAAAAAACAGCAGCAGGGTTTTATCGCCTTGCCAGTAAGGCTCGACCGATGGCATTTTTTGGCCGATGGGCCGATGCCGATTGTTGGCCGATTATTCAAAGTCGGCCGATGGCCGATTTTTTTCGTCTTCCATCGGCCGATGGCCGATGCCGATGGCCGATGGTAAAAAAAATCAAATGATTAGAAAAATAAATGTTTATTAGAGATTTGATGGGTCATACGTTCATTTCATTCTACTTATTTTTCAGTCATTCAGATTTTGAGCCTAAATTTCTAATTTACTACCACTCAACAAAAATTATATATGAGAGAGAGAGAGAGATGCAGTAAGTTGAGAACTCATTCGTACCATTTGTACTAGGTGTAGTCATGCAGATACTTTCTTAACTGCAATCCGAGGTTCCAAATGTGCTTTTCACTTTTTCTTTTCTTGACTAATCAATTTTAATTTCAATGCAGACTAATATCATAAATTGGTGACAACTGAGTGATATAATGGCAAAGTGTTTTATAACTAACAAATAAAGATACAACAAAGATGGAGAAAAAAATAAGATGCTGAATTCGGTATCGGCTGGGCGGTATTTGACAAAATTCCCATTAAAATTGTCGATATTTGTAACATCTGCAAAGTAATTCCGCATCGGTTCGCAATGTACTCTTTTATTCACGAATTAAGTTCCACGTGCATTAACGAAAACGTTTGAGATAAAAATTTGAAACGGATACTGTGTTTAATACGAAACTGCTTTATTGTTTAACATAAACATAAAAAAAAAAAGACTTCAGCAATAATGTGGATTTAGATACATCAAACTTGGTAAAAGAACTTCCCATTATGTTGTTTAATCATTAAATAAAACACTGAACAATTCAACAAATTACACTGTGTGAGTGGAAAAGTTCTTTAAGATATTTTTAAACCATAAAGTTAAACAAAACAAGAAGTTCTGTCAAGAACTAAACGAACCAACTTTTCCGTACATCGACAATGGTATTCTTGCATTAATTATCTGACACGACAAATTATGTCAAACGTACCTTTTTAGCACCATAAAGCTGATTTCTAAAAACCAAATATGCAGATTTCATCTGATGAACTAGGCACTTAAAAAGTAAACAAAAGTAAATAAATAAATAAAGTTGTGGCATCTTTTAAACAATGTAACATTTATAGTTCTTCCGTTGAAAAATTGTTTAGAAAAAAAGAATTAAAAAAAGAAGTAAATCAAAACACATTTTATCAAAAAAAAAAAAAAAAAGAACTCCGTTCCTAAAAAATGTCTCGAATTCCATTTTTATTCCGTTACCAATAATTAAAAACAAATAATTGATTAAATAAATAATAAAATGTTCTCTTAAGTGAGTAATTTTTGTTAGACAAAAAATCCTCTGCAAAAAAAAAATAATAATAATAATAATAGTAATAAAAAAAAAACAAATGAATAAACAAAGAAAAAAAAATCGTCTGCGCGGTTATTTCTTTCAAGAGTAGGAGTCAGTCATTTTTTCCTAGCCTGCATTTCTGCTATGTTTGCTGAGTGACTCAGAGTTAGAGTCAAGGATTCAGAGTTAGGGTTGAAAAGTCGGAGTCATCAGTCGCAGTCGATACGTCGTGTCAGAGTCAAAGGCACAAAAATTCTTACGGTAGGACTCGTTCTTTTTTTCCGAGCCTGTATTTCTACCATAGGGGCGGAGTTGGAGTCGAAGATTCGGTGTCGGAGTCGGTTTTAAAAAATTAGATTCGTCAGTCGAAGTCGAAAGCTCTAAAATTATAATGGTAGGAGTGGATCATTTTTTTCTGAGCCTGCATTTCTGCCATGTTTGGGGAGTCGGAGTCAGAGTCAAGGAGTCGGAAGCAGAGTCCTCACTGCAGCTTGTTCAGAAAAGTACTTTACATACATTAAAATCATTTTCTAACAGAGTTAGTTTGAAGGAAATCCGCCTTTATGTTCAGGATCTACATTAAACTTAAATTTCCCGTAGGTGCAATGTTGTCTTTTTCTAAATGGTTTAATGTTCAACGAAAAATGGTTCAAATCAAAAAGCGAAATATGGGAATGAGGTGTTCTCGCCGAGATCTTTCGAACAAAAAAAAGTTTATTCAATTCGGCCTGTTCACTTAAAAGTTATTAGGTGGGGAAAAGTTGTTTGAACGGTTCAATGTTGAACAAAAAATTGTTCAAGTTGAAAATTTAAATACGGAAATGAAGTATTCTTGTCGAGATCTTTGGAACAAAAAAAGGTTTGTTTAAATCGGACTGTTCACTCAAAAGTTATTAGGGGTGACAGCTTTTTTGAACGGTTCAATGTTTAACGAAAAATTGCTTAAATCGGAAATTTAAATACGGGAATGAAGTATCCTTGATAAGATCTTTCGAACAAAAAAAGTTTGTTCAAATCGGACTGTTCACTAAAAAGTTAGTATCACAATACTAAGTCACAGCTTGAATTTCGCTAGATATACTTAAAATGTATATGAACAGAAATGTGTGCATGTTCGTGCTGCGACAGTTACATCACTTATTTTATTGAAAAGTAAATAACCATGAAAAAAAAAGTCAACTTGCACCTTTTTTTTTGCTACTTTTGCTCCTAGTAGTTTGATTTTTTATTTTGCTTAATCTTGCATCAAAATGGCATTCTTTTTTTTTTTTTTTTGCTTCAGTCGCACTAAAATTTTAATTTTCCTGCTTCAACCTGCTCTAAGACGGTGTTTTTTTCCCTCTAGTATGCTCCGAAATAATTATTTTTTCTCTCCAAAACATAATTTTAGCTTTTCCGAAATTATATCCATCGTATCGTATCCCACCCTGATATAGTTTCAACAAAATAGACTTGAATAATGAGTATATGATAGTAACTTATAGAGGCCATTTCATTTCACCCTCCAGGGTCCCCCGTACCTACCAGCTTAGTGGTTTAACCGGGATAGGGCCCTGAAGAGCGCTACTTATAGAGGCCGTCGACATATTTACAATTGTAATTTTTCAATGAAAATATCTCATAGATTATCATAGAACAGTCGAGAAAAATGCGTAGGCAGGCGAACTATGCTTCTAATAGAAAGATACGGTAAAAGAGATTGAGGGGGGGGGGGTAAATAATTGCAATGAAAAGGCACGCTAGCATTTAAAGGTGCAAAGGTAAAATGATATGAGTTCAAGCGAGATATAGTAAATAATACACAAATAATCAGTATCGTAGTGCAAGATGGCAATGGTACATGTTCAATATTATAATTCTGCATTAAACTAATAGGTAAAATCTGAAATAGCATAATCCTCCCTAATAGCGAACACCTCCCAATAGCGGACAAAACTTCCGGTTCAATTATTCGGAGGTTATAATATAATTCTTAAAATTCTCATCCAAGCGATCACTCGGAAAGTGTCTGCTGTGTTGTGAAAATGTCAATATCTGCCCGATTCGGAAAATTCCAAAACCCAGAACAGTGTTAGTCCCGTTTGTTGCCCGATTTCAAGCCACATGCTGAACATACTCTTAATTGTGAAGTAAAAAATAGAGAAAATAGAATCCCCTCTTTAGAAAACTTAAAAAGAAAAAAAAAACATCGGCCTTGCATCGGCATTTAGATACTTTTGAGGCCGATGGGCCGATGTTTTTTCCATGTTAGCATCGGCGGCCGATGCCGATGGCCGATGGAAAAAAATTCAACCATCGGCGCCGATGCATCGGCCAGGCCGATGCATCGGTCGAGCCTTACTTGCCAGGGTGTAGCCGAGTTTTCGGGACCTGACTGTGCCAGTTTCTTCTCTAAACCCGAATGAATTCTTCTTTGCGTGCTGCCAAGTAGATTTTGTAACTTGGTGGGCGGATTATAAAATTCAATTTATTTTGAATGTTTGTGTGCTGGGCAATTCCATCGTTACAGACGTAACAATCGTAGACTTTGAACACAAATAATTCTGGTTTGGGCTGATGAAAGTCTTCAATTTTTTTTTCCTGTAGTGTAACTTGATGATGTTTATGCTACATTAAATTTGCTTGCAGATTGCTTAATTACAAAAAAAAAAAAAAAAAAAAAAAAAATATAGAAATTAAAAACTGCCTGTTACAGACGTAATTCACAGAACAGCAAAAACTCGACTATGTCATACAACTTACAATATTCCTCTGAATTATACGGAAATTTTGAATTTTTTTTTTTTTAATACGCGTTCTAGAGACTTCAAACTTTCTAAAACCATAAAGATTGTGTGGATTTTGACTGCCGAATTTGTGAAAAAAATTCATAAAGTTGTTATGGACGAAACAAAGTGGTGTTACAGACGTAACATCTCTGATTTGAAAGTAGAAAACAGTATTTTAAAGCAGGAATAAACAAAGATTTTTGTGCTAAAACAATACAGTAGCATTAATTAACACATTATTTGAATATTTTAAGTTATACTGTAACAGTTTTAGAAAATTTGGGTAAGTCTGGGGGAGTTGAGAGCATATGCCGATATGTCAATATGTAACAATAAATTAATGCATCTTAAGACAATTATTTCCAAGAAAGATTGACCCAAGAAAAGTTTAGAAGGACCTTCACACAAATTTATTTATTTGTATTCTTAAAATTAATGCATAATGGGGCTGCTACATAAAAAAATCGGGAAAAGTAAATTCCTCCCTGGAATCAGTGATTGGTCTTAGGAGAACATAAAAATTTGAAAATGTTGGATGATATAGTAGAATACTAGTACCAAACTAAAATTTAACCTTCTTGGTGACAGTTGGTCAATTTTGCTAATTTTTTTTTTTTTGAATGAAAAAATATGCCCTTTTTCGTCAGACGTTTTCGAAATTCGAACGGCATTTTCGCAAATAAATTTCAATTACATGCCGACATAATTAAAAATTTCAAAATCAGACTGCCAGAAACTTTATTACTCGTACCATATTATGCTATATACATGTATTGCTCATCCTGTGATTTTTACCTATTTAATTGGAAATTTACTTTTGCTACGGACGTAACATAGAGCCATTTTTTATGTCCGAAATGTTACGTCTGTAACAGCATTAATTTAAAAACTAAATCAGTTGCAATATTTTTAACTATGGTGGGCAATTACTCTAAGAATTTGCCAAAAGGACCATTAAGGTTTTTTTTTTAATTTTGATTTTTTAGGACGTAATGACAACTTTTGCTTCTTTTTTGTTACAGACGTAACATCAAACTTCTTTTTTTCAAACTTCAATTACACCATTTAGGTCAATTCAAAAGAAATTAATGAATGCATATTATTATAGTACCGTCTTAGTAGTTAAAATTGTGCTACATGTAGGTATTTTTGTTTTTATTTTTCGATGAGAAATATGCATTTGAAAATGTGTTCTTTTTTCTGATTTTTTATAAGTTCGTGAATATTGTACTTCCAACTAAGAAAACAAGTATTATTCTAACTCTCACAAAAAAACCAATGCAGGATTCTTAAAATATACATCTTAAGCTTCAAAATGATGTATAACATAGCAACATAACTTCAATATGAATTTTTGACCAATTGGTTTCACTTTTCATGGAATGGCCCTGCTATAATGTTGTAAAAACAATGCTAATCGTAACGTTGTTTCCTTTTTTAAAAGAAAGTTGAACCAATTTCTGCTTATAAAATCTCTGGTTTTACTAGTATTATGTGTTTTTTTTTTAAATTAATTCAAATTAAGTTTTTTCGTTCAAGAGTTTTTGCCATGATTAACATAGAAATAATTGCTAACACCAAAAATAATCATAAATACTTCTATGTCAACAATTCCAAATTCGGCATTGCTTCTTGCTTCACATTTATTGTTACTCCGTATTGTACTTCCTCCAGCTTTGCTATCTCTCCATGGTTACAGCAAGATTAACGTGGCCCGTTATTATTTATCCTGCCAAAGTACTTTCACTTTCGATCCATTTCCGCTGCTAGAAAAGATGTTCCTCCCTGTTTGAACCACGTATTTCCGATTGCAAATTTGCGTGCGATGGGAGCAGAAATTGATTCAGAAGCAACCTGTAATAATGGTTGGCTGGCAATTCAACATTGCTCACACAGAAAACATTTGTTTGAAAGTTGTTTGAAATAAAAAAAAATGTATCGGTGGCTGGACCGGTTAGAATGCACACGCTTCAAAATGTATTTCATAAAATTGTTTTGTAGTTAAGTTTCAATGCTAGAAAAGTACATTAAACCCTCACTAATCCGGCCGTTCAAACCGGGATAGGTTTTAACCAGATAGCCATTTAGATGTACTAAAGGCGATTTAGTGCGATAATATATTTTTGCAGGTAGTATTTTGTGCGTTTGTAACGAATTTTAATAATGTTCTCTTACGCAGTTTTATATTGCATTTAGTGATTGCAATATCGTAATACCGGTATTTGCTAATGTAAAATACCGGTATTTTCAGTAGCAATTGAAAAGAATAAATAGTTTTTAATTAAAATGTTTTCAATTTCAAGTATTAAATATCAACTGTTACTTTAAATGTACATTTCTTTTTGGATAGACCAATACTGAAATCAATCTATTAATCTAAAAACTGTCTTCAAAAGGACGAATTAATAGAATATCAAAAAATAAAAGAAGAGGAAAGATTATAAAATTATATTTTCAGCACTATTTTGTGTGTAGAATCGCATTAGTATGCCTTTATATGCACCATGTTTTTATTTTTTCTATTTCTTTGATCACTCACTTGCCCTTTTGTGAAAGTTAATTTCAAGTGTCATGTCGAATGTATTTGTGATATGAATAATTTATTCCAACGATCAATTGCAACACTGTTTAATGATATATTTAAATATGCCTTCATTCAGACCAGGAAGACTCCCTAATTGAAGTGGTTTAACAAAAAATAACTCCTTGAGCACAGTCTTGGGTACAGCTATAAGACATATTTGATTGACATGATTTTTAATAATTGTGTTTTGCGACCCAACAATGATAAAATTTGGTACCTAAAATTACCCGTGGAAATCCCATTTTATCCCATCAGGGGCAATTACCCCCAGGTTGCACTGTAAAAAATGAATGTTGTTTTTACAGTATAATACGCCTAATTTTACAGTAACAAACTGTAAAAATTGCTAATTTTACAGTAATAAACAGTAAAATTGCTAACTTTGCAGTAATAAATTGTAAAATTACTAATTTTACAATTTATTACCGTGCATTTTACAGTTTTAAACTGGAACCTCTACTGCCAGTATTATACTATTGTTTTTACAGTATAATACAGCTAAATTTTACGGCAATAAGCTATAAAATTTCTAACTTTACTGTACAAAACTGTAAAACTGCTAGTTTTACATTTTATTATTGCGACATTTAACGGTTTTAAATTGAAACCTCGGCTGCCAGTATTATACTGTAAAAACAACAGTTCATTTTTTGCAGTGTGGGAACTACTGTGTTAGAGCGAAACATTTTTGCTGATAGCTTTTTCTTTCTTTCTTACAGGTACACATCAAATCCGGTTTCATCATGAACGGTGTGTGTGTTCGGTGGCGCGGCTGGCTCGATCTCGAAAGGCTCGATGGTGTTGGCTGCCTAGAATACGACGAAGAAAGAGCGCAGGTATTACATAGTCACTTCTTTCAATGTTATTGTAAATGCATTTCAGTGACTTTTCTTCGAGAATTTAATTCCTGAAACGGAAGCTAACTTGACTTGCAAAACATTAGAAAACTTTTAACTTACTGTACCTTCTGAAGCCGAATTTCTTTCGGCTGTCTGCGACGCAAACTGAAAATCCCAAAATAGTAAAAACCAAAATATCGTAAAAGCAATGCTTAAACATATAATGCTAAATTCAAAAGTACAAGTACTGTCCGTCCTTGAAAACCGCGCATAGCTCTCGGGAACCGTTCTACTTAAAAAAGGGGTGATGGGTTGTGGATGGGAACTGTCCAAAGTTTTCAATTTAAAACTTGCATTTTTGCTATCCTTCCGACACAGTCAACTAAACTATGTATTTGACACAAACATCGTGCTACGTTGTTTGATGCCGCTCAAAATGCTTCTTATTATTATTCCCCTTATTGTTATCCTACCTATCACCCCTATTTTGAAAAGATCAGAGAAGACCTGATACATGCGTAAATGCGCGGAAGATTTTACCTAAGAAGATCAGATAGTACTATACTCCCTGAAGCTGAATTTCTTTCGTCTGTCTGCGACGCAGACTGAAAATCCCAAAATAGTAAAATCAAAATATCGTAAAAGCAATGCTTAAACATATAATTCTAAATTTAAAAATACAAATACATACTACACGTGGATTAATATTACACAATATAAATCTTCGCGCGAAAAGTTAAGAATTTTTTTTTCTTTTAAAATTTTGGGTATTTTTCTCTTCCAACTTGGAAATAGTCTGCACACTCTCAAGAATTTACGACGTACTTGTCAGCGTCGAGAACAGTAATATAAAGTTATTTGTAAATGTACACTAAAAAATGAATGCTGTTTCTACAGTATAATACAGCTAATTTTAAAGTAATAAAGTGTTAAAATTGCTAATTTTACAGTAATAAATTGTAAAATTTCGAATTTTACAGTACTGAATTGTATAATTGCTAATTTTACGGCACTAATCTGTAAAATTGCTAATTTTGCAGTTTATTAATGTGCATTTTACAGTTTTAAACTGAAACCTCTGCTGCCAGTATGATAGTTGTTTTTTCAGTATGATGCAGCTAAATTTTACGGCAATAAGCTGTAAAATTCCCAACTTTACAGTAAGAAACTAAAATTGCTTGTTTTACAGTTTTAAATTGGAACCTCGGCTGCCAGTATTGAGCTGTAAAACCAACAGTTCATTTTTTGCAGTGTAGAAACGCCACTTTAATGGATACAAAATGTGTTTTTATGGTAAAATGGGAGGTGGGGTCCAATTTTTCTCGTATACAAATATTTTCTTCAAAAGCAAAAATTATTTATATTATGTGCTCCAAAAAAAAAAAATCTTTTTGATGACTGATGACTTCACAAAATCTCGAGTACACAGAACCTTTGCTATATTACTTTTTGCCTCCTCTCTGTAGGTAGAAGACGCGGTGCTGCGCGAACAGATCGAGCGGTACAACCAGCGGGTGCGCGACTTCGAAGAGAAGCAGCGCATCTTCCGCGCCCAGCACGACAGGCACGTCGAAGCCCCAGTGGAGGTAAGGCCCAACAGGTACAGAACAAACGCTGAGTAGCTTTTTTTGTTTTTCTTTTCTTTCATTTTCTGTTTTGTACGTGACAGCAAACAGTTATAAACATGAAATAGATAAATACCTTTGTGCATAAAAAAATAAAAGCATTTAAAGCAACGTTGAAAAGCATAAATCGGATGTCTATGCAGCCATGGGCGCATATTTTTACATTAAAAAAGGCGTTCCTTGTAACGCCGAAACACGTGTCTGCAGTATTCCTGCGCATTTGTGCTTTTCAACGTTGTTTTGCATGCTTTTAGTTGCTGGCATGTTATGTTCAACTGCTTTTAACAGGGGGATAGAAAAAAAAAAGAAAAAAAAAAAAAGAAGGAGAGATTAAAAAAAAAAGAAAAACGTTTTTTGATAGGGGGAAAAGTTGAAAATAAACGTGGTAACTGTTTGTTGTTATAAACATTTTTGATTGTGATTTGTTATGTAAATATAAGGCGTTCAAATAAAGATGATCATTTTTAATATGAATAGTAAATTCGTTAATTAAATTCGAAAATGAACAATAATTTTGAAGCAGTTATCTGGCTGAAGTTCGAGAAAAATGTGTTCGTTTCATGCAAAAACAGTTCATTGAATACTTTATAGGTTATATTACTTTATCTCATTATAGTGTCAGAATTTCTCGTTACAATTTTGGTTTCAGAACACTTCAGACAGAACTATTTTTTAAGGAGGATATCTAATAGTGAGTTCAGCTTGCTCAGTGATTAGCGGAAAACTAAGGGAACTCAAAACAGTCAAATCAGGGTGGGTCAAGTATGTTGTCACAAAAAATGGCTCAAGTCTGTGTCTCTTAAAGCAAAATTTTAATACGTAGGGATTTGAGCAATAAACCTTCCAATCTCGAATTAATTAAAGTTTAAAGAAATCATACACGATAATTCTAAAGTAAACTCAATTTTTTCAAGACAACTAATTTTTTTAATTCATAAATAAATACTTTTTTTGAGACACTAAGTATTATTTTTACTGACGCAAAATCTGAATAGCTAGGGAAATTTTTATCTTTTGAACTCTGTAAAGTTCCACATATCTTGACTAATTCGATAAAAATTTCTCTCAAAAAAATCTTCCTCAAATAGAAATATTTTCCTATTTTCAATAACTTCCTTGTGCTCTTAGCAAAAACTCGAGCAAATTGAATGCGCTTATATTTTGTTGTTTAATTATTTAATTCTGGGGGGGGGGAATATATTTCTTTATTGTAAGACTAGATAATAAGTACACGATATTTTTTATTCAAACTCGATAATCCTTTTATATAATTTGGAAGAAAAATAAAAGAAAATAGTTCCTTTTAAATTTTGAAACCTTTTTTCCGAGGAATAGATGCAATAAATTAAAAAAAGAAACTACTGTTCTTGTATTTATTCTTTACATTGTATCCCAAACTTAAAGAAGGATGAAATCTTACCAATGCTTGGTACTTAATATCCAGCTATAAAAAAGAGTCCTGACAAAAAAAACTTGAAACTAAGTGTTTTTAAGATACAATCTCGGGAGCACGATAAACGTTTTCATAACCCAGCGAACATAATTCATTGGAAGAAAGACAGCAAATTCATTCGTTTCCCGAATCCTACGAACAACATACAAACCTTTCCTTTGTCTGGCTAAGTGGTATCATATTTCCAGCACTTAACTCGGACCCAAGGCAATGATGTTGAGCAAATATACTAACGCGCGTTCCCTCGCGCATGGAAATAAAATAAAATGAAATCACCCCACTTTAAAAAAAAAAAAGTATATTATACGATTCCATTTGAATATATAAAAAAAAAGTTTGTAAAACCACCTTATATACGGAGGAGCAAAGCAGATGTAGAACGGTAGCCCGTCGGCTTGTTTGGGCGTAAAAACCGTGTGTCTGCAGCTGTTTGGGCACCACCGTCGTTCCGAATTCAAAAGGAAGTTCCCCGGCGACTGAATTGTACTTGAAAAAGTGGTGGGTGCTGATAAAACAAAATTGGAAAATTTTATGAAAAGGAGGAATTTTAGAGCGCCGTTTTAATTGATGAGTATATATATACTGGAGGGGCCTTTATAATTTTAAATTGAGTAGAGGGCGTATCGTCTTTCAGCCGAGATGGGGTGTGCAGTCAGCATATGTCTTTTATAAAAGAGGTTTTTGTGAAGATTTTTTTTTTCGTCAATTTTTTAAGGGGTGGAGAAAGTTAGTAGTTGATATGTAGTCCAGTGTGGGAACCCCTTTTTTTATTCGTCCTTTGAACAATTTATTGATGCTTTAGAGTTTAGTGTGTGTGTGTGGATTTTCAGCATAAATGATTTATGTTTAATTGTTTTTCTTTAGTAACATAGTCTTACTCATTATTCAATTGATACTTGTCAATAAATAAGTACGAGTTGTCAAAATAATACATTTCTTTCAAATAAAAAATAAATTTAAAAAAAGAAAGAAAATAGAAAAAAGATGTTCCTAATTACGAATAATAAAAATTCAAAAGATTAACGTATTAACAGTTTCTATCTTAAAAGTTCGTTAACACTGCGGTCTTTTGGATAAAGAGTAGAACCGCTTTTAACCAACACTAAATCTGCAGCAATCTAATAATATAGTGTGAAAAATATTGTCTGATTAAAATTTCATTGAAATAAATAAATAAAAAATAAACATTTATTATCTTGCTGTACTTTTAGTTTATTGTTTGCTACTTTTCACTTAGAATGTTTAAGTTTGTGTTAGTTTATATCTAAGTATTGACAGGTTTGTCCTTTTTAACCGACTTCGAAAAAGGAGGAGGTTCTCAATTCAAAGCGTATACTTTTTTTTTTTTTTTTTGTTTGTTCGCACATAACATCTAATCTACTGAACCGATTTGGACAATTTTTTTTTTTTAATCGATAGGAGATGGTGTAACTTAGGTACCATGTACTCATATGACGATATTTGTTCACTAGAAAAAAAGTTATGATCGAAAAATTAACATTTCATGTCATTTAAAACAATATCTGTTATCGTGAATCCTTACTTCAATGAGCGACCCGATGGTCAAGTTGTTATGCGCGTCAGGTTGAAGCTCCTGATGGATTGAGATCGAGTCCAGGTCTGCAAGGATTTTTTCGAATAGCTGCATGATTTTTTTTTTTTAATTATTTTAATGATTGTAAATTCTGCGCGTAATAATTTTAATGATTGTAATGTCCTTATGCAGGTACATCCTCCCATGGGAATGTGCCCCACATTTTTTTATGGTACAAATTGACAGTTTTGGTCGGATCTTTGTTAAAATTGGCAATGGGGTCCTTCGATGCTGTAGAATTTCCTTATGGACGTTTGCGCCATTTTTGGGGGCTTTGAATCGATTGTGGCAATAAATGGTTTTTGATTTGCGGCACCTATATTATTTTTTCAAAAATTATATACACAATCAATTATATTATGTTAATTTTTGTACCTTTATAAAATTCTGTATTTTATACCTTGCATTTACGTCAAATTCAAAGTAAAATTAAAAGTCAAAAATTCTGAAGATGATAAATATATGTTAAAAATTAAAGTAATCGTTTTTTGTGATTTTCATATTGGTCGTGACTAAAAAACATCATTACAAACAAATAAAATGTATCAAACACCATGAGTGTTGAGTTATTGGGAAAAATCTGCTGTGTAATTTTTTTTTTTTTGCTCTGCGAGGGGGGATGGTATGAACGATCATTAAAGTGACACACATTTTTAAAAAATAAGATTTTGATTTGTGGTGTTTGAAAAAAGCTAAAGAGTCCACTTTAGTTGAAAATTATTTTCCATGAAAAGCAAAAACTTGCACCAATTTTCCAAGTCTTACTCTAACCCCTTCTCCCACAATTCAAATTACTTACTTTCACTTTCAATTTTTAACCGACTTCAAAAAAAGAGGAGGTTCTCAATTCTAAGCGTATATTTTTTGTCTGTTTGTTCGCACATAACATCTGATCTACTGAACCGATTTGGACGATTTTTTTTTAAATCGATAGGAGATGGTTAACTTAGGTACCATGTATTCATATGACGATATTTGTTCACTAGAAAAAAAGTTATGATCGAAAAACTAAAATTTCATGTTATTTAAAAACAATATGTGCTATCGTAAATCCTTACTTCAATGAGCGACCCGATGGTCAAGTGGTTAAAAGCGTCGGTTTGAAGTTCCTGGTGGAATGAGAGCGAGTCCAGCTCTGCAAGTTTTTTGAACAGCTGCATGGTTTTTTAACTATGTTTTGATTATTTTAAGTGCATTTACACTAAAAAGAATGAAATAAAATATTTTTGGAAAAAAAAAAATAGAACCGACTTCAGTTGGAAATTGCTCTAAAAAGTAAAAAATAATTTTTTTCTTTGAACACCATCGAAACTACTTTTAAACATAAGTTTTGAAGTCGGCGCAAAAACAATATAAAATCATACGCAACTACAATTCAACTATAAATATAAATTTTAATGGATTCATTTCATTGATTACCACACATTCGTGTAATTGTACAAATATTCTGCTTTTAATTTTCAATGGTTTCTTTGAAAAAAATGTTGGAAAAATATGGTTAAATATCATTTTACCTATCGTTTTTGCGCCGACTTCAAAACTTATGTTTAAAAGTAGTTTCGATGGTGTTCAAAGAAAAAAATTATTTTTTACTTTTTAGAGCAATTTCCAACTGAAGTCGGTTCTATTTTTTTTTGGCAAAAATATTTTATATCTTAAGAACACGGATACGAAAAATAAATGGAGGTAAAAAAAAAGTTTGACGTTTGTAATTCCAAAACGTTTTCTATGTTTTTATTTAAATCGATGATAAATGTATGATAATATTCATAAATAATAACCCAAAACTAATAATCTTCTCAGAGAAAGTTATTTTATTGCTAGTAAAAAGAAAGAAAGAGCTTGGAAGAGTATTATAAAAATAAAGCAGAAAATAAGCAAATCATTACTTTTTCATATGAACTAATTTTATGATTAGCTTTCTTAAGTTAAGAAATGCATACAAAACAAATCTGCTTCAATGAGCTTATAAATTGCATTGCTTTATTCAAAAACCATTTATATATTTCTTAAAAGAAAGGGAAAAAAAATATTCAAACTCTGTTTTTACCATCAAGAAGTTCTATTCCAAAATCTTATTTCTACAGAGAGAGGGATGTTTAAAATTGACTTGTAGTCGTGTTCAGAACGAAAAACATTATTCACCGCGGCAACTGTAACTGTGGGAAGATTTTCACTAGTTTGGAGTAATTCAGAGTGACATCTGCCAATTGTTAGAAATCCAAACAAAAAAATCGATGCCCTGTGATATTCCTTGATGTGCTCCGACTACACAAGCCTGAATAGTGTCGCCAAAAAAGAAATCTGTAATCTGTTTCCAGATAATCTTGTGTATTTGGGACATCGGATAGTTTGCAGATCTGTATCTTATAATCCTAAACGGACTACACAGATCCCCCGCTGTGATAAATCGCGATGAGAACAGAAAATTTGAGGCGGCTGAACGGGATGTGCAGATAAAAAATCTCGAGTGTAAGAATTATTTTTTTAATGCCCTTGTTTTACTTTTGTTTATACCTATTTGTTTTCTAATTTGTTTAGTTTGCAAAATTTTATCTTCAAGAAAAGACCATTTGACGATTTTTTAAGTAAATTATTGGATAAATAAATGAATTGTGCAGATTTAATTTCAAATTACATAATATTGAATACACGAAACGAAGATAAAAAATAGTGCTAGTTTGATTTTATAAGGTAGTTATTTTTTAGTTTTTTTTCCTCCTTTAAATTTTTTTTTTGTAATTTAGTTATTTATTTTTTGTCCTCTGGTAATTTCCTATTTTTCTAGCATTGCATTTGTTGTCTTTAGGGTGTCTTGTGTGGCACAGCTTAATCACTTGCTGTGTGTTAATGATTAGTTTTTTTTTCTTTTTATTTATTTATTTTTTCATAATTTGGAACAATTTTTAATTTTTGCTTAATAAAGTAGTGTTTGTGAACCTTTCTCTTTTTCTATGAAACTTACAACACATGACTAGAGTCTCGTTTTCTGGTTGTAGGCTTTACTTAGTTGCACATTTGATTTTCGTATACTTTCTGTAATACTGTGTGTGCGTGCGTTTCAGAAAGCACTATTCAAATATGTGTACTCCTCCGCCAAGTTTTATTCATAAAAGAAATGTTGAAAAAGCAAATGAAAGTAGTTTATTTATTTATGGGGTAATTACGGTTATTAAGGATCAAAAAGTGTTACTAAAAAGTCAATCAAAAGGGGAAAACTGAAAACGAAAAGTGAAATATATAGACATTGGTTGCAGTTGATTAATAAATGCCTTTACAAAAAAAACTTCCATTTTAACAATCTACGTTTGTTTAATATCATAACATTGAAGGGGGGGGGGGGCAATCCTTAAAGTATTGCAGGTTAAATATCAGAAAGTAGCAACTTAAAAAGAAAAAGTGCACTGCAAAAAATAAAGTTGTTTTTACAGTATAATTCCTGTAGCAGAGGTTCCAGTTTAAAACTGTCAAATGCACAGTAATGAACTGTAAAATTAGCAATGGGGGAGTTTCCGAAATTTCAAAAGTATTTTTTTCTGAAAGAGCATGCTTCAAGACATAGGAATTGACCATTTTTTTAATTTTTTGGCACAGTTATATTTTTTTTTATGAATTATTTTAACCGGTGCGCAGATGCTATTCCGAAAAAGAAAACATCTGCGCATGACGTCAGTGGTGCACGTAAGCGCGAAATCTAATTGGTTGTAGTGAGATGACGAAGGTCGTGACGTCACCGATTCCTACGATTGGACAACTCAAGTCAAGCAAAATGGTGTTAGTAAATAAAATAGGAGAGCTGTTAGGTATTCCACTGACGTCACGAAAACCACGCCCCGTTTTAAAGGTAGGGTATTTAAAAAAAATAATAAAACATAAACTGTTGGGAAAATTAAAGTTTTTTCCGGGCCCATGTTATTTTTTTATATCATTCTATCAATTTCAGTAACAAAAAGTAGTACTTTTGACTGAAGGAAACTCCCCCATTTTACAATTTATTACTGTAAAGTAGCAATTTTACAGTTTATTGCCGCAAAATTAGCTGCATTATACTGTGAAAACAGCAGTATAATACTGCCAGCAAGTTTAAAACTGTAAAATGCACAGTAATAAACTAAAATTAACAATTTTACAGTTTATTAGTGCAAAACGAGAAATTTTACAGTTTATAACTGTAAAGTAGGCAATTTTTACAGTTTGTTACTATAAAATTAACTGTATTCTGTAAAAACAACATCTATTCTTTAGTGTGCTGTCCCAAAAGCAAAACTATTACCTACTGAAAAAGCTGTCGATATCAGTTCTTGGCATCGTAGCTCTTCAACAGAGGGGAGTTTAGGCTAAAAGATGAAAAAAATAAAAAAAGCACCCAACTTTTATCGCTACCTGGAACAAATGGATTAAGCCGATTTCTCCCAAAAGCAGACCCTTTAATCCTCGGAAGTAGGCAGCGGTCTCTTTCACAAAAAGCTCATCCTTTTATGGGACGAATCTTCAGTTATTTGTATTGATCCAGCTTTTCCTCTGCAGATGGTATAACAAGATAATGAAAAGACGGTTGGAGTTTTTTGACTTTAACTTCGGGTTCTCGTGTACTAATAAAATTGTTTTTTTAGTTGCATGATATTTTTCAGTTTCGGACGTTTTAGTTCTCATCAATTTTGCAATTTATTTAGAATTTTAATATGTGTGCGTCGTTCATTGAAAAGGTGGTGTATTTTCATGTTGAGGATTTTACCATGCATTATCACATAAAGCTCTCTACAAATTTTCTCTTAGAGGAATACAGCTGGGCATATATTATTAGCCATTAGATATTTATATTTCGAAAAGTGCTTTTGCTTCGCTTTTTGCTTCAAAAGACATAATTAAATGTTTTAGCAAACAATGTTTCATAATCTGTAGTCCGTTGACAGCAAAATAGAAATCGATGACGAAAGATAAACTGGGTTCATATAGCATCCTTGAAAAGTTTGACAAATGAAGACTCTTCTTGTCTTGAAATACTGATTTACAGTATTCTAAGACAATTAGATCATTGAGGTTATGTGCTAGGATAGTCAAACTAAACATAAATTTGGGAAATAAGAAAACTTATTTATTGCCAGCGGAGAGTTAAATCAAAATGGAAATAGTTTAAATTCTTACGGTGTTATGCAAAAATGGATCAACTCATCAAGTAGTAGTTTTGAGTCAATTGAGTTTCAAGTTCCCCAAACTACTTAGTTTCTTAGAAGTTGGTTCACATTTTATTTACTAGATAGGTAACATAATAATACAGAATTTGGCTTGAATCATTTTTTCATCCTATAGCAGTCAGTTAATCAACCAACCTAAATTTTTGCTGGTTAACTCATTTTTGTATAACAGCGTCCAATTATTCTTCTTAGTTTATTATATACTAGCTTAATACCCGGCGTTGCCCGGGTGCTTATTAATACAGCATAGCATTCAGGGAAAAAAAGTTTGAAAGTGTTCTATTCATATGGGTATAAAATAATTTGCATCAATCTGTCTCTTAGGTACAAACTTAGAAAAAAACTAAAATATTACAGAAAGTTAAACGTTTACAGAAAAATAGTCTTATCAAAAGGTGAAAATTAAAGATAAATGTTGTCTGTGCTTTGCCGCGTCCACTGGCATGAAATATATGCACATGGAAGTGAAAAAATTGCATCAATTTCACCCGCCAAATTTAAAATATTAACTTTTCTCTATTAATAGTTCCCACCTACAAAGTAAAAATTATTATAACTCAGAAATAAATTTATTTCTCGTTCTGAAGGCTTATCTCCATTACAGACGCAACTGTCGTCGCATTGCAAATTTGAAATTCAAATCCGTGGTTCTTTTTATAAAGTCCACATGAATTATGATTGTTTTTTACTTATTTCAATGCTAAAAGGAAATAGGTGAGCCTTAAATTGAAAATTCATTACTTTAATCTTAATCATTGTTGGAAAATACTCATGTTTAAAAATCTTAAATTTCATCAATTTGAATGCTAAAAGGCCTATCTCGATTACAATATAAATAGGCTAGATTCCTATAAAAGGGTCATTTTTTCACAAAAAATTTAAATTTGAGCTTTTTAGTTTTTTAAAACTTCAAGACCCCGCCTATGAGAATTCTAGGGCATCAAGGAACCTCTGTGTCAAGTTTGATGAAAATCTGACGCAAACTGTGAATTTGTATAGAGAACAAGTATATATACATACACTCATTTTTATAGATATAGATTTTAGCTCATATTGTTAAGGATGAAAATGTCCGAAGCGAGTTTTGAAAGACCTATAATTTTTGTTCTTTTTCTATTCATGAAGTTTTGGACTGTTCCTTTCGAAAGCTATGAATACGATTTCGAACATTTAAACACGATTCCCTCCTAATCCCAGTTGAATCACAGTTCTTTCTCCGCACCAAAACCTGTTTGATTCTCACAATCGTCGAATCTCTTGAATACAGTCGCATCCATAAGCCACTCGAAACACAACAGTAATTAAATACTCCCGACTCCAAATCCACCCTCTTGCACCTCCAGAGCATTTTTTTCTTCTTTTTTTTCTTCCTTCCACGCTTCCCTCTCAATCTCTTGCATATGGATTTATGCTGACTAACGCGGGCGCTGTTTTATTTTGTTTTTGTTCTTCCCCCCGAATGGAATCCTCCCGTTATTAAGGAGCGGGGGGTCACCTAATCTCTCTATTGACATAGTTAATTCCTGGCCTCCGATGGCAGGGTTCATTTTTTGAGGGTCACCCGGGGGTGACGAAAGGCCAGCTCCCGGGTCACGTGATCCTCCGGTTACTGTTTTACACTCGGGGCGCGGACGTGCATAATTACATGCCGGGGCACAAAAGTGTTACAAGCGCCCTGATTGACAGGGCGCGTGGCGGCGACGCAGATCGCGATGAAAAGAGATTTTTAATGTCTATATAAGAACTGAGGTTAACGGTGTTCGGCCTCTGTGGGGAACAGTTTTGTAAACTCAATATGAGTTGAACTACAAATCTGGGCCGTGTTGGAAGATGGCCGGGCGATTGCAGTTGCTGTTACTGGAAATCTGGTGTTGATTTAGAAAAGATCTTCTGGGTACAGATACTATTTATCTGTTTCATCTTTCCACTATGCCAAAAAAAAAAGTTCCTAAAAATTAAACAAAAATAATAATAATTACAATTTTGCTTTTTGTCCATGCATACGCTATAGGTGCGTCGGCGACACGAGGACTGCAAATCTAGACAGTATTGAAAGACAGCTTGACGATTGCGCATCATGTTGCTCTTAGTCTGATGCTGATTAAGAAAAGATCTTCTGGGCACAGAAACTATTTATCTATTTATCCACTGCCAAAGACAGTCTCTAAAAATAAAAAAAACAATAAAAAAAAAACTTTTTCTAAATTATTTTTTATTTTTATCTATGCATACAATACAGTGGCGCCCATGCCACGAGTATAGTGGAATGTTGCAAACTGCGCTGTTGAAATTTTTAAGGGGGTATTTTGATACTTTGAGATTTTTTTTTTTTTTTTTTTTTGTCTTCGCAGATGGTTTCATCCTGCTCCAAAATATTCGAGAACAGAGGTGGCATCTCTCTTTTTTTTTGGGGGGGGGGGGGGACAACAATGCATAATGAACTATCAACACTTCGTCTCGTTCCTCAGATTAATTTTCATTTCCGCAATTGTCTCGTTTTCGTTACCTTTTTTTTTAAAAAAAAAAAAGATTTTTTAACACACACTCCTTTTTTTTAATTGATTTTATTCATTTTTTTATTGTTGCTTCAATACCTTTCCAGACGCTCTAAATCAACTCAGATACGTATTAATTGACCTATTAACAATAGAGATTAAGTTTTGATGTTTATAAGCAGACGTTGTGATTTTATGATCGGTGAATTCACTATATTTTATTAATTCATACGGGACACAACAAGTTTTATGGCACATAGAAAAGTCTTCAATAACGAAGTAACCTGTAATTCTATTAATAGCGGGCAAATGGGGATAGAGATTAAGTGGATCAAGTCGATCATGGACTTGATCCACTTTAGCCCTGAAGCCTCAAATAATGGACTTCAATTTTGAACAGCTTTAATTTGACTTATGCATCACAATAGAAACAACTTTAAGAAAAATCTCATATTTGAAGATTTCTCGAAATTAACATAGCTGTTCGAGTAATATTTTTACCTCATAATATTTTAGTATTTTATTACATAGCAATTTTATCGACTCAGGAAATTACTCGATTTACCATTACTCTAAATGTTAAAGTTAAACATAAAACTTTTAGCTATCCTCAAAGCATGATAAAGAAATATATAGTGTAGATAATCTTGCATTTACAGGTAATAAATTGCTTAGTAAACAATTTTGATTTATTAATGATCTTTGTGGGTAAAATACTCCGTAATGTTTAAGTTAAAAATCCTCTTCAAATCGTTTTTTAATGTCCCTTTCGTGCTTCTGATATCTGGCCTGTTGTCACCATGAGACAATGGAACGTCACGACCCCAGAATTTAACGTTTAATCTTTTGATAGGATTAAACTCAAACTGGGGAAGAATATGAGGGGGGAATGTTTAGTACTCCCGCTTCCTTTAATGACCGTTGTCATGGTTACTGGTAGGTCCTGGGAAACGGTGACTTTGCAGAATAGGATGATAGGGATTAGGAATAGTTTAAAAAGGGATGGAATTAACAATTAGTTTCGGGGATTAAAAGACTTTATGTAGGAAACCGTTAGTGGGTGAGGGGAGTCTGAGGGAAAAAATATATTTCTTTTGAATATGCATCTCCCGGTGATAGATTTTAAAAGAATTGTATGGATGTGGGAATATTGGCCTAATTTGTTACGGAGTTTTAGCTTGAAAAGTTTTTAGTTATGATGCGTAATCCTAGGTATTTCAGACAACTTGAATAAATTAATACTTCGTTTACTACGAATGAAAAAATAAAGTTCAATTTGTAAAGATAGTCGAAATGATTGTGAGCTGTTAGAGTCTATTTCTTGTAACAGATGCTTTTACTTGTGAACACTAGACACTTTGTATGCTGTATGTGTGTGTGGAAACGTTTTTAACGCCTCTACATTCTACAAACGTATTTTCATGGATTGAAACTGGAAATAAGCCCCAAAAAAATGATTAATGTTTTAACGTTTTTTACTCTAAATGAAAAGAGTTATCATCGAGGGTAGAAAATGTAATTGAAATTTTTGAAACATTAAATTTGAATGTCTTCCTACTTTTCAAATGGAAAATCATAATATTACACATTCTTCCTTTCTCTGCCATCTTATACTTCATGTTAGACAGTTTTTTTTTTTTTTTTTTTTTTTTGTGAAATTGATCTCTACATATATGCATCTATATATTTCCTTATCTATCTACTGACCTATGAAAGAATAAAATTTTATTAACCTATTTCTACATTGCTGCACCACTAGATGCATTGTATAACTCACAACAATGTATATATATTTCCAACTCGAACGGAATTCGTGTGTGATTTCATTGTTACACACATATAACAATTAGAAATCCTTTAAATTAAGTTTCTCTATTTGCAACAACATATTAACACAAAAATTACTCGTCTTTGGAAAATATAATACAACTATACCACCTATTACGTAACATTAAAATTATATTTTTTACTTCATGCTGATCAGTTATACTTGTTTTGATTTTGGTGGCACTCATTCTATGTATTCTTTTCAGGGTCGGAAGAAACAGAGTGAATTAAGTCCGGACAGAGCGGGGTCAGCAAGCAACTAAACACTTTCTCTCTCCCTCTTTCTCTCGTTCTTTTTATTTCGTTCCGGTGTTCCAAGTTCTGCTGCTGCCCCGTGGAAAAGGCGGCTTAGACAATGGAAAAATGTGTCTACTCAGTTCTGCGAGTTTCATCGTTTGGAGTGATGCCAAAGAGAAGTGTAGCATCTCTGGAAGTTTTAGATTGGAAGAAGTATTTATATTGTACATATCTTTTACTCGGACTAAGAAATATGAAATGTAAAATAAGTTATCCTGTTTGCATTATGTGATAGAAAGATATTATTTGTGTATGTGTTGATTTATGTTTAAGGATATCAAGTTTGCATTTCTGAAATTACAAATAGCTATGCTAAATGAGGTGTAAGATACGTACCTTTCAATAGAAAGTGAAGTGCAGTTAAAAGATAATTGAATGTCAACTTGTGTTTAGATGCATTTAAAATAATGAAATATGGAAAAGTTAATCGGCCATGAAATTATTAAGATGTTTAAACTCTTGATAGTTTTGATTCTTCATTAGTTTTTTACATGTAATATGTAGAAATTCTGAATACTGTATGGTGTATACATACATACGTATACCTGTAAACATATTTACAAATTTACTTATTTATTTTAATTTTGTGCTTTTTTTTTTTTTTTGTTTTTTTTGAAATTATACTGATTTGCCCTTGTATTTGTTACTCATTTTCGAAATGATGAATTAACATTAAAGCATCGAAATTTTAGAATTCATTAAAAGCATGCCAAAGAGAAGATAATGTCCCGAAGTAAAAGATTCCCATAAAAATTTAACATGAAGATTGGTAAATATTTCCTATAGTGAAATGTCATTCACACTTAAAAATTTCAGGCTCAGTTGAGCCAAATTTTCGTGGAAATACAATACACATCATGCAAACTGAATCGTTAAACCAGACTTTATCGCTTGGATGTAAAAGTCTTTTTATAGAATCATTCGTATGCAGGCATACGTCTATATTAATTTTATAATAATATCATTTTAAATAATAGCTTTTGCATTTTTAAGAAATCGATTTCACACTTTATTTTGTATTTTATTTCAATTTCATTGTCATTTTCAACAGTTTTCTGAATTAATTTCAAGTTTAAGCATGTCTTTATAAACACTGAATTCTTAACCCAAATTAGTACATATGGTGAAGTGAAAAGAAAAGAAACTACTACCTTGCATTTGTTTACAATCACGGTTTTCGTGTAATATCATGTGCAGTAAACTATTCAAATTTTAACCAAAGTTATAGTATAGGATTTTAACCCCATTATATTTCCTATCTTATCAAGGTTAGAGTGAGGAATAGAAGTTTGGCGGTTCTATGAATTTATAGCTACTGAAAGCTAGAATATTTCTAGTTGGCGACATTTTATTACCCAGTATTTGCCAACATGTTGGTAAAATTTGAATATATCCTAATTATTTGGGGATACCATATATCATTTTGTGTGTTTAATGGACTATTCAAAGAACAAGCTGTGAAAGGAGATTAAACTTTTCATTAAACCATTAATTAATCCATGCAAATAAATAGAGCCATTAAACATTTACAATAAAATGTAAAATAATACCAAAAAATTAAACAGCATTTAAAGATTTATTAAAATATAAAGTGAGTGTCAAAAATGAATACATAAAGTCATTAAAAAGCTATGAAAGTTCATTAAACACGAGGGAAAAACATGGTGGCGAAGTAAACGTTATTTTCTGATTTTCACCAATGTAGAAAGTGAATAAGTCGCCAAGCGCCGATACACCCCAATTCTGCTCTCTTAAGCCTTTTCATTTCCATTCATTTGAATTAGCAAAATAATGTTCCTTTTTACATCTTACTGTCAGTGTTATTTATTTGTGGCATTCACTCCAAATGAATTGTATATATTTGTGGCGTTTACGTTGTCCTTTGCAATATTGGTCATTGCCATTGCATTTCCTCATTTACTGTTTCCGTCTGAACAAAGCAATCCTTGTAGTATTTTGTAGCTGAAACCAAATGAGGAATTACTATCGTCAGGTACGATATTGGTTCAAATGACTTTGTTTTTACCTAGTCTAGAAGTTGTGAATTGTTTTGTCGTTAAGAAAATATACGTAATATTATTGTACAGGCTTTCTTTGAAGGAAGAATAAAGCGAATGTAAAAACTTTTGAATGTGTTTCTGTTATTGTGTTTATTGTCAAAATTAATGACTGTAATTTGTTTCTAACGAATATTAATCTACAGGGTCAGGACGAATCTGAAAGAAGAGCTAAATTGCTCCAGGAAGAATGTTTTGATTGGGGAGGGAACTATACTAATAAATTGTAATGATCAGTATTGTTTATTCAATTTTAATTATCATTATTGGGATTTTTTTAATTTATAAAGATTTTTTACGTAACTTTAAAGGTTTCTTACAAAAGTATTAAAAACCGCTTTAAAATTATCAAAAAAAAGTTCTGTTTACCCGCCGCTATGTGGAACTTTTTTGACACCTTGCGATGACAGACCTTACACATAGGAAAAGTTTTTCTCTACATATGTCCGGAAACTTTTAAGCAGAATATTTATTGATTCTTGTCCTAAAAACATTCACTGTCTGTGGCAATTGCATATCATTTTGCAATGAAAGTCAATTCGGGGTCTAACGTCAAATATCACCAGGGTTGTCTGCGGATCATGAAGACAAACAAAAAGCGATGCAAGAGAAACCTTAGTATAAATATCATTTTTGGAAGGCCACGAACAATCAAGAATCTAGACGGGAGCGGAATGGCTTAGTGCATTGTTGGTGAGAGCTAAGGTGTCTATGGATTATTCCGCAATTAGTTGTTTTTCTCACGAGAAATGTAATTATGATCATTGTTTTCTATTTTGTTATTGCTTCATTTTTTTGTTAAATGCTTAAATAATATTTTGATTCACGCATGAGGATATTAAGAGCTTTGAGTCCAAGAAAAAGAGAAGGGAGTTCTCGTTATTTATCATACTTTAAAGCGCTTGCTTGGACTTTTCTTATAGAGTTCTAGAACTTTAATAGAGCTAGCTCCATTATTTTCGTAAACATTTCTTTTGTGCCCAATCAAAACTACACTCCGTACAAAAATAAATATCATTTTTCATACAGACCCACGTGTCAGTTTCAGAAATGAATAATACACATGATAGCCAAGTCCCTTGGGAAAAAAAAGTCCTTTTCGGGGAGAATGGCAATAAAAACACATCAACAGCAGCTGAGTAGGTACCTTTCCAAAATGCAGAAAATAAAAATTTCCGCCTCCTTTTTTTTGATCCCTCCTTCCACCCTTCTGACCACCCGGTGGGCCGACTGACAATGGGCAAGAGGGCGCGTTAGTGTGACTGACCAGGGGCTTTCGGTATCAATGGCTCAAAGTCAAAACGACTGAAAGAGTTGTCGTTTAGTGACTGGGCACCCATTTTTGTTGGGAGACGTTTAGGGAAGAAAGGGTCCATTTTATTGGGGATGCTATCACTCATACCACATTTGCTGCCGAATATGAAATTGCATATGATGATACATGATATATTTTATTCAGTATGAAGTCCGCTGGTTTGCAGATGTCTTGTTAGAGTTGGTGTCTATTTACAGCAATATTGAGAGGAAAATGAGTTTCCTTGTTTACTTCTAAGCTCAAAATAAGTTTGATGCAAAATTTTAGTAAATCTTGTTATAGAACTGAGGAAATAACAGTAGAATTAAAAATAATAACAACAATAATAGCCAAGGGCGGATCCAGCTTCTAGCTAAGGAGGGGGTCATTTTCGGAAAGGGGGGGGATCAAAGTGCAATTTTTGGGTGAAAATGGGTGGTTTTGACAAATTTTTCGTAATATAAGTGTCAAAAATGCAATTTTTTGCTATATTTTGTCGGTTAAGGGGGGGGTCATGACCCCCATGACCCCCCCTCTGGATCCGCGCCTGATAATAGCATCAATAATTTTAACAAAAAACGGTCAGTAGTGGCAATATTGTAACTTTCTTAATGTTAATATAAATAATATTTAGGAAAGCATAACAGTTTATTACTGTAAAATTGCTATAAATCTAGCTGTATTATATTTTAAAAACAACATTTATTTTTTACAGTAAGCATTTCCTTTTCTGGTTCATAAAATTTCACTGTGTTTATTAATTTTATTTAACGTGCTTCAGTCACTCAAAGTGCCAGGATAACTTTGAACAAGTCTTTTCAAATAGTTCTTGCATTTTTTTTTTTTTTTGTTAATTTTGTACATCTAAGGTAAGTGAACCAAATGTGGCCATTATCAAATAATTATTTTAACTTCTAGAAGAGTGACACTGTTCAGTTGTGAGGAAAAAATCAATTGCAATGACATTACACAAAAAAATTACTACAATTTTTTTTTCGATTATGCTCTGTCGTGGCTTAACTTGATTTAGATTTAAAAAATAATAATGGCAGAGCAATATGTTACGTTAAAAATATATATGTATAATTAAGTGGAACATCAAAAAGTACCTTCTGCATTACTTTGGTAGGTTTTTTCCCTGTAGGAAGTTACAAATGTGCTAACAATTAACGACGGAAAGTTCTACACTTTTTTTAAGTTATTTATATAATAATAAAAATATAATAATAATTTTCATAACTGTGTAACAATTTTATACATATTTTATTCATCCTTATTTATTTATTTTGTTCTGTTTTTCGAAGTAGGTGATAATTTAATTAAAATCTTTTAAAGCAATCGTCTGCTATTAAATCAAAGATTAAAGACCACACAGTTACTTAAAAAAAAAAAAATCTGGCAACAGAAAAGGAGAATCAATTTCGTATTCTAAAGTTTTTGTGAATTACGTGGACTCGTATTTTATGCCTTATTGGAATAATATTCTTTGGAAGGTAAATTCTTTATTCTTTAATTTGCAACTATTTTTCAATGAAATGTGTATGTCTTGAGTTAGTTTCATTTTTTAAAGCCTACTTTTAGCGTCTGGTAGAAGTAAATGCCGCCCTTATAACAACATGCAAACGTTGAGCCATGATTACAGAGACATATTTATGATAACCCAATCAATAAAATTATTGGCAGTAAGTGAACTAGAAAACAAAATGCATATTGAGTCCATTCGAATTATCAAGAATTAATGATCCGAAAATAAAACTCGTAACATTCCTCTATAGCAAAATTTGGAGAACACTTGAAAAATTTCTCACTATCACCACTGTTATACAGTAATATTCAATTATTACTGTCAAAGAGTGTGAAATTATTTTTGTGTTTATTTATTTACCTCTTATTAGTAATGATAATTTCATTTAGTAGAATTTTTTTCGTGCAAAATGTAAATTTCGTGCTCCCCCTTTTTGATTCATTGTGAAAAAGATGTTGGCCAGTAACTTAAATGCTTTGTAATAAAAATGTTGTGAGAGCTTTTAAAAAAGCTAAGATATTAGCATAATTAACTTTTTCTCAAAATCTTTGTTTTTTCTTTTTTTTACATTCGATTCATCAAAAAAGCACATAATTAGAAGTTACAAAAGTATTAGATTCTTCAAATGGTGTAACATATTCATTCGCTAGCATTTTTCATGCATTACATTCTACAGAATTCAGAGGAATGAAGCATCTCTACTAATAATAAAGCTGAAGGTGGGTCTGTTTTTCTTTCTGTCTGTTACGCGCGTAGCGCCAAAACCGTTCGGTCGATTTTCATGCCACTTGGCACAAAATTAGTTTGTAGCATGTAGTTTTGCACCTCGAAGCGATTTTTCGAAAATTCCATTTCGTTCTTTTTCTATTCGAATTCTTAGCGGAAATTCGATAAAATAGGGAAGAAATATTTCATACACATTTTCAAGTCTTATGTCATTCGAAAGCTTGAAATTTTCTGCACAAAATGAAGTTTTTTCGAAGTTTCTACGATCATCAGGAAAGCTGTAACAATTGTTTTTAGAATCCCGGAATTCAAGGCTTATCTTCAGTAAAGCAAGCCAAACGATTCTAAAATGGTTAATGAAATGAATTATTTTATCAACGGAAATCAACTTTTAATGTTGTTACCATGGTTACGTTTTTATTTCGTTTATTTGTTTCGTTCTTTTTCCATTAATAATTTTAAAAATGTATTTGTTTTTGTAGCAATCCAAACTCCAAGCCTTATTAAAATTAGTCAAATGAAATATAATAAAATCGTGATAAGATGGCACCTGTCAATCAAATGAGAAATCGAGTCCTTTCTTTAAAAAAGGTAGAGAAGGAAGAAACTGACGCGTACCATTTTTGTGAGTTTAGAGATATTTTGGCGATCTGACGAGTTGTGTAGAAGAGGGAAACATTGTTTAACCAAATGAGGTCAAAAAAGAAACAACATGATAGTAAACCATTCTAAATTTATCGTCTGGCAAAACATATTTTATTTCCTTTTTTTTATTTCAATATAAATTGCAGTAAATGGCTTGAGTGAATGAGTTTGGCTTTTAATTTATCATTTGCTGGTTGATGTTTGTCGATGTTTATTGTTTTTATTATCATGGTGAAGAATAATGCACGAAATTTCTATTATTTTGTTTTTGAAGTTAGGAAAGAAAACTTTCTTCTTCTTTTAAACTTTGGTAAGATTTCTGTGAGCAGCAAAATTGTTCTTATTTTCTCTTTTGGCTTATTTTTGTGCACCTCCCCTTGGGGTTGCATTCGAATTCCCCCAAGGGGGTTTTTACCCCTTTTATGGGGTAAATCAGTGTTAATTTCAATGCAGACAAAAGTGATATGAATTGGCGCGACCACTTGGCGAAATATAGCCAAGCTTTTAGTCGCCAAGTGTTTGACGCCAATTTGGCGACATATCGCCAAGTTGGCGGCAAATGTGGCGAAAAAATTTATTTTTTTATTTTGGTTCAATTTGGCGCTATTGGCGATATTTTGCGAAAAATCCACTGAATGATGTTAAAATCGGCGATATTTAGGAGATTAATCATTGTAAAACCTTTTTTTTTTTGGCATTGTTTTGTGGCAAACTAGGGATGTAAATGTTTGAATTGTTATCTTGCTCACTCCAAGCACTATTTTAGCATTTAAGGCATCTACTAAGAAATTTACACGTAAAAGGAAGTAGTGTGGGGTCCATGCCAAATTTTTATATCATTCTTTGAAAGAATTATAGTTGAATTATAACTAAAATAGAGTTTTTTTTTTTGCTATATCAATTTTTTACAAATGAATTTTTAAGTTTATACTACGGGCAAAGCCGTGCGGGTACCGCTAGTTTTTTCCATATTTCGAGTGTAATAAGAATTGCTCCCGAATTAAAATTCTGGCTTAGTTTAGCTTATTCTAAAATATTTCTCAAGCATACAGCTAATAATTTTCTGACCTCTGGATTCGATGGTATTGTTTGATGCTAAGTTATTCGTATCGAATGCATTATCTCTTAAATTTTATAAGCATACTCTCTACTTGTTGCCCGAAAAGAAGAAATGAAAAATTACATAAATAATAAAATAAATTTTCAATGGGTTGAACGAATTTTTCTAAATCAATAATAATTTGTAGCCGAAATCCGAAAAATTTAATCTCAGTTTGTTCTTTCCCCAACGTTACGAGTAACAAAGCTGGTCAAGTATTTAAAAAAAATGCATTATGCGGACCGTATCACATGATCAACTTAGCTTATTCTGAACGATCTTGTATTCATATCGAATAACTTTAAAACTATTCCAAGTGAGCACACAATGTTCTACGTGGCGACTGTAGCAATTTCTTTGATAATTCTACTAATGTCATAACTTACGGAAGTATTCGATCAGCCTTTGCAAAAAAATCTTAATGGATCTTTCTAGGATCCATTAGGCTAGTCATTTGGATATCCGAGCTACGGAATATTCAGCAAGCGCGACAACTCTTCTTCCTGTGTTGACTTAAAAATGGTTTCGATACTATATTTAGACGACGAGAACTGGTCAGGATATGCAGTCTTCTCTAGCGATGTTTCTTAAAGATGTGAACCGATTGGATTCATTTTCTATGCATGAATGGTCTCCCATGAATGAATGCTCTGAAAAAAAAAAAAAAAAAAAGAAAAAATGACGATCTAAAGTGATTGATGAATGCAAAATTGTTGATATTTTTATCTTATACATGACGTTGCTACTTGGTAATGCAGAAATGTATGGTAACATGCTATTTTCTTAAAGCATACGCAATGGTTTTAACCTCTACAGGTAAAGTTAATATAAAATGAACTGAAATCAGAACAAAGGAAATTCAGTGCAAAAGTAATACCATAATGGTGTAAGATAAGGATTTAAAAAAAACTACAATGGTCTTAAAACTTTCATGTGAAAAATCCTCCTTATATTCATAAGCATATCCATTACTAAAACGTGTTATAACTTCTAATTTAGAGTTCAATGTTTAGAATTCTTCTATGTTGGTGAAAAGCAGTATTTAGTACTTTCATAAACAGAAGCTACATAGCGAAAAGCAATACATTCTAAAAAAAAAAAAAAAAAAGCTGTCTCAAACTATTGCGAATTGTCCCAGTTGTCAACCAACTTTTTTTTTCTTTCAACAAACATTTAACGCTGAATAATATTAAAGGAGGGTAAAAAGAAAGTGGAGTTTTTCAAATAACTAAAGGGGTAAAAATTACTTTGCATTCAGTTACGAACTGATTAACTGATATTGTAAGTAAAATTAATTTTATGAAATGCAAAATGATTTTTTTAATGCGGATTATATGAAAGTACGTATTAAAACATAAATATTTAGAGAAAAAAAGCAAAAGTACTGGATTGTAGCATTTGAAATTGAAAATGACCTAAAACGAGTGAGTTGATAATTACAGGCAATCAACTCGCAAATGAACCACCAGCTTCAATACAAGCCTTATGAGCCCTCCACTTGCTCCGGGAACTCCGCAAGCATCCCTTGAGGAAAACCTCATAGGTAGACCTTGAGGAAAACCTCAAAAAAGTCCCCACACGCTCCGGAAAATTCTAAGACCTGCCTTGAGGATTTCCTTGAGGAATCCCAACACGCTACGGGCATATACGAAGGCAAGTCTCTTGAGGAAAACCTCCTACCTATTCACACAGTATGATCGGCCTTGAGGAAAATCGAATGAGATTTTAGATGGGAAATTCCGACCTCAAGGTCGGAGATCCGTGGGAGTATCTCAATAGAATTCACTCATACACATATAGAGGTTTTCTTCCGAGACTGGAGCCTCAAGGAACTCCTTCGGATTTTCCGTTGCGTGATGGTGTCCTTTTGCAGTAACGACATAGATATATAAATAAGTAAATAAATAAAAAGCTGCGGAGATAGTACACATTAAAACAAATGAATTTCCCGGACGAAATGAGACCTATTGGATTGTAACGTTTGGAAAAGGCAGGAAAACGAGCGAATTGATAATTGTTGCAGCTTAACTAAAGCACGAGTTCGCAAAAGAGCCACTAGCCTGAATACACTTACAGCGACAATGTATTAGTTTATTTTTTTTTTCAAATGAAAAAAAAAAAAAAACAAGGCGGAGGAGATCCTAATACAAACCAAAACAGCATTTATTTAAGGAAATAAATCATCATAAGATCTGACTTTTAACTTCTGGATATGCCGTGAAAATAAGTGGACTGATAATTTTTGGAGGGGTCACCGGAGAGTAAGAAGTGCCTCCGCTCTCATGCATTTTTTCCTTTTTTTTTTTTTGGTAGATTTCTCGAAATTTTAAGTTCTTTTATTTCTTCCTATTTTAACAAGTCTAATAATTCAGTTAAATTGTTCTTTATAACTAACTGTATGAATGAAAATGAAATGTTGCGAGCAGAAATTAAAAGACATGCTTTTCTTGCACAAGAGGGTATTTATACAGTAATTTTATTGTAATACTAGCTGATGTGCCCGGCGTTGCACGTGTTTATATGCAACATACCAAATCCAAGCAAATAAGTATATGACTTTCAACTAAGCCCAGTAGAATCATATTTCTTAAACGTATTTTTTGTGACCATGCGGTAGATTAACTGGGTGTAAAGGAGAACGTGAAATCAAACTTATCACTTTTTCCTATTTTCTCTAACTGTTGCCAAAAATCAATTCTCTGTTTTATTTTACCCGGTATCGATTATTGGCGTAGATGAATATAAAAATCCTATGAAAGCAATAAATTTCATACTTACTCCAGAGAAGCCTTGGTTCAAAATTTTCATTATGATCACTATTAATACTGTTGTTGCAAAGCCACAAATTTTTTCGACAATGGACTGAAAATTTAATTATTTAATAGGGAAACTATATGAAATTTACTGTTTTTTATAATAACTTTTTAAAACTAAGTGTTTTAGAAATAAATTTAAGCCTATCCTGATTCCTGTTAATGTAGCTATCTACAGTGAAAAAATGGTTAAAATCGGTCAAATAGTTTTGAAGATTACCCCGGACATACATACAAAAGTAGTCATTTATGTGTATAGACTAGCCGGGTACCCGGCCCTGCCCCGGGTTCTGTTTCCTGCCCGCCGTCGTAATATGTGTTTTTCCGTAAAATAAAAACTCATGTATAATTTTTTTTAGCATTTTAAGTGCACATCCACATACATAAATGGGCAACACTTCTGTAAACAATGGCTATTTTTTTTTTCTGTTTGGATAAACTAAAAAAATAACTGTATTTACACACCCTAAATTACAAATTGCAAGCTTACAAATAAATATTTTAGGTAAATAGGAAATGTTATAAGCTTGGTGTATTAAAATAAATATATATTTACAGTATCAATCAGCTCTGGAAGTCAACCATTTCCAAATATTGCACGTTAAATAAGTCCCATTATTAGTTTCTATCCTTGTGATCAACTTGGTGAAAAACATCTTATGTACCTAATTTAGAAAAAATTTGACTATAAACACTTTCTATTCTCTAACTGTTGCCAAAATCATTCTTTTTTATTAAGCCCCATTAGCGATTGTTGGCTCAGATAAATATAAAAATCCCTAAGAAAGCAATAAATTTTCATACCTACTCCAGAGAAGCCTTGGTTCAAAATTTTCATCATGATTACAATCAATATTGTTGTTGCGATGGCAACCAAATTTTTGCAACAATGGGTTGAAAATTTAATCATTTAATGGGGAAATGACATGAAATTTACTATTTTCCATAATAACTTTTTTAAACTAAGCTTTTTTAGAAATAAATTATAGCTTATCCTGCTCCCTGTTACTGTAGCTATCTACGGTGAAAAAATGGTTAAAATCGGTCCAGTAGTTTGGGAAGGATTTACCCCGGACATACGGATACAAAAAGTAGTCTTTTATGTATATAGATTGGTAATTTTACAGTAATTAATAGCTGTAAAAATTTCTAGTTTTTACTGTGATAAACTAAAAAAGCTAGTTTTTACAGCTCATTGCTGTGGCTTTTACAGTTTTTTAAACTGGAACCTCTTTGTTGCCAGTATTATACTGTAAAAAACAACAGCTTATTTTTTTGCAGTGCAGAAATTAAAAGAGACATGCTCTTTCTTGCATAAGAGGGTATTTTACAATACCCCATCACATTCCACTCCTAAAATATCCACACCGTTTCTGTCTCCTGGCATATGGCATAGGTCCTGGTGGGAAGAGGACGGGGGAAATCTGAAACCCCTGCTCGGTTTTAACGGGGAAAAACGACATCCACTTTCCCCACCCCCAAAATCCGTTCGCGTTCCCGTGGAGCATTAATTAGGCCCTGCCGGTAATCTAGGCCACACAGAGAGAGAGATAGAAGAGAGAAGCTCTCCAGAGCGCCCCTCCTCTTCAAAACGGCGAGCAATTATCGGCAGTTATCATTGTCCCGAGTTGCTCTCTGCTTTATTATTATCTCTGCGCCAGGGGGGCATAATGGAAAGTGATGAAAACTGCCGGGGTTGGGTTGCGCAAGGTGCAGAAATAGTGTTCGCCTAATTGCCCAGATTTCGGAAATGAGAAAAAAAAGGATGCAAAGCGAGATTGGGGATAAAAGAGTTCG